>JAUMHH010039923.1:0-10035 GCA_032359455.1 Chlamys rubida
TGTTTTTGAAACAGTTGTTATGGTCAGATTTAATCTCTGCTATATAGATGCAGGATGGTAAACAAAAGTTACACATTGTTGTTACCTGTACCAGGTAGTTGGTTGGAATTGTTCAATGTCAGAAATTATATCTAAGTGGTTTTTGCTGACAAGATGCTAGCCTAAGGTCTGTAATTAAATGATAATTTGATAGGTAAAGGCCAAACTTGTCGTTTTGTGTTGATTTTGAGTTTGTATTTGTCCTTTCATATTGACATAATGGTACTTTATTAGTTATACAATATTTTCTATTTTACTCCAAACTATATGTGGGGATGTGGTCGTTGGTATTCCTGAGAAAATGATATCAAAATATACTGAAATTATACCATCAAGCAAGGAAAATCACTACACTGTTACTATTAATGAAGAAAAACTGTAGAGTAAAATGGCTGAGTGGAATTTAATTAAATTTGTTTGGTTATATTGTTGGTCCCAGGCGACTCAGTGTTGATAAGAGGGTGTAACCTCATGGGGGCAGAGGTTGTTCCATATAAGCAAACAGGCCCGTGATATTTCGACTGAATCTTGCTGCCATGGAAAACTGCAAAGTTTGCAAAAGGAACTGACCTTGAAGTACATTTAAATGTTCACACAAAAACTGAAGAAGAACTAAAAGGTCTATAATAATGATACCTGGGCCAGTAGCTTACTGGCATAAAGTGCTTCAAAATGTGAGAAAGAAAGTCCTAATAAATCAAGTGAGTTTCTTCAGGCCCTTTGGGCCTTTTGTTTAGTTTAAACATTCAATATGCATATAATAATATTTCAGATCAATGAAGGATTACAATCTATTGGTGGAGTAAGTCTAGGAATGATGAAATTATAAAGGAATATATCTGGTTCTATGATGGGTAAAGATAAGTCTAGGAATGTCCGTTATATTCCATTGTTGGGTATTAGTTTATGTGTTTGTCAGTTTATCTCCCGCCATTGTTAAAGACCACTAGTATAGTTGAAATAGAGGCGTGAGTGTTTGTGTTTCTACCCTCCATAAGCCACGATACAAATAAGAATATTGCAAGAAAAATACACAATCTTATCTCAATCCTTATGACAATAAAAACATCAATAATTTGCTTCAAGATGATTAAAAGAGAACATCTGTATTATCAGCAATTCAAGGTTAAGCTGTCCATCCAAAATCTAACAGCATAGTTTGACTTAAGAAATGCTTGTAGTCCAAGCAGTTACTGAAAATCGGTCATGAAAGTTGTATCTAAAGGAAATATTAATAAAATCATTATTTCTTTTAAAATTTTAAACTGTATCAGATTGGTCTGTCTCAAATAAAACCCTGCATATGTAGTGGTAATTCTTAGAAATTTCACCGACATATATTACAATTATTTGAAAAGTTGTAGCAAATTTTCTAAATAATAAAATGAGATGGCGAGAGAAAATTGCAAAAGTTTTGAATCTCCTGTTTCTAAATACTTTGATATACAAATTATAAGCTATGATTAAAGTCAAAAGCAAGATTTATCAACAAAGGTTATTGGAAGAAATGTGTTTGCACTACTAGAAAAGTCAAGCAAGATTAATAATTATTTTAAGAAAGGTTTTTGAAAGGATTATGATGGCTGTCAAAATTATGTTCTATTAGAAAAGTCCAGCAAGATTTATTAAGAAATCTTTTCGAAAGAAATATGTTGGTGATAAAATAAATTAGTTTGTGAGATTGTTTAAATGTGAATTATCAAATGTATTTGTGATGTAATTAGATTGATTATAGATGCAAGAACATTCCTAATTGAACACATTGAGCTAATAGTCGGAGTAGGTATTAATTGTTGATTAGAGTCAATTTGTAAATGCATTAGGACACAAACCATACTGTATAGTCACATGGCTTCGTGTCCTGTTATCACAAGGCTCGGACAAGTTCATTGGGCTTATCATTAACGACCTAATGAAGCTGATAGTAAGTGCTGATGCAGACTTGAGAAAACATTGTGTTTTAACAAGTCGTCGATAATCTGTGCTTGGTTGTGTGCGGGGCTGATAGGGCCGGGTAGAAATACCCTCTGTACCCCTCCTGGGCTCAGTTCTGTTGACGTTATCTCCGTTTGTTTCTTTAAGGTGTTCGATAGTCCTCCTATTATCTCCGGACTGTTCCTATCTCTACATGAGAAATCCTGTGACCACTGGGTCCTGATAACACAGATACCTTGTATTCATATATCTATCACAGATTTTGAGGGCTAATCTCTACATATAGCTACAATAAAGCTATTAATTAAAGAATTTATGACTTCTCTATTGGTGTAGATTTTAGGTATTTTCGGCTATATATACACATTTATACATAATAATCAAGATTGGTCAGATTCAGTTACACTGCTCAGCTAATGAGCTTGATTTAATCCTGGACATGATTGGGGCTGTAGGGAGAGAAGTGTTGCTCAGGCCAAGATAATGGGTTCCCGTTAGGACTTGCCGTACCCTCAGAGATAGTGGGACGTGTCCCTTAGCTGTCAAAGTACAAACTTCATGTTTGCTGTCCCGGTATAGAGAGCATAAAAATGAGGGCCGTACCAGTGCACCCCATTGTCTTGCCAGGTAGAGCAGCTCTGTGGCTGGGGACAAGAGGCCTACCTGGCCTCCTACTGTCCTGGCTCTGTCCAGGTAGGACTGGTACAATCCACAGGTACGCCGCCTCAGGTAGGCCCCTTCTGTCTACGGGAGTTACACAGCGACAGCATGGAAACGTAAGCATTTCCTCTAATGTAGAAAGCTTGTTCAACTGATCTAAACATATCTGAGGCAGAACTCTTTAATTGGGTGGTACTTCACCCTAAGTAAACAACTTAAATTATTGTTTGACTTTCTTGTGGAGTTTACTAAATTGATATTCAAATAGGCAATTTACATAAGGCTTTCATTTTGTAGAATATTTATGAGGTAAAATATGCTAAGCTGTCAACATTGTATTATGTTCAAGTGATTTTTTTGATTTTCTTATTGATAAATACATACTTTCCTCTGAGGAATCTCGTGATGGTGAAACTCTTAGTGAAGAAAAGTTTCGTAGTTAAGTGCTCAAACTTTAAATATAAATTGATATCAGTCCAATTTATCTATACTATATTAATAAATCAAAAGAACGAGTATTTAAAAAAATCAATTATATTTTATTTCAATTCAAATATTTTTTTTGTTATTGGTATTCTGTGCTCTCTTTGCGATAAAATAATTAATCAGAAAGTAGAATTCAGGATCAGTTGAACAAGTTTATGTCCCAATACTATTTCAGAAAAGCGGTGATTTTCAGTGTCATGTGTCTGTGAGCTGGAAGGTTTGGTCTCCAGCACTATATACTCCTTGCCAGATCTAACTCTTCCAGCTCATGGCTGTATGACTTTACAACACTTCTCTCCCGAGCAACACTTTGTCACACGGAGTTCTGCATCATTCACGTTAGTTGTATCAGTTACCTGATCTAAGATGCTGGTCAAATTGAATTATTGATGGCAATCTGGTTAGTTGTATTCATAACTGGTTCTGATATTTTTGCTACAGTCTGTAGTGTATAGCTTTCAGAATGGATGTATTTAGAATCAATGACATGGCAAGTTGTCTACAACAGATAGTGGTTTTTTATGTGGGTTCTTCACTAAGGAGTTTAACAGATGTATTTCTTCATTTAGTGGCAAACTAATGGTGACAGTTTTACTTAACTCAGATATGAATATTTGAACATTTTATACCAAAGATTTCTTAGAGCTGTAAATAGTTGTATTTTAAGTAATAAGGTTATTTTCTCATTTTTAACAAGATGTCTGGTTTTTTTGTCCTAATTCTGTACTTAATGTCGTGACTTTACTGTGTTAGGAACATAATTTCGGCTGTCATGTTTGTTGAGTGCACATGTATGTCTTGTAATTAAGCATGCTATGATGATAAAGTTGGTTCTGTGGCCTCTAAGATTGTATTATCTTGAGACCTGAATGGAGACCAGCTGTTGTTTCACTGTGAGGTGACGCTGTGTGGGTCAGGTTTGGGGGGTGTCACTAGCTGGTCAGGCAGTGGCCCTGTCATGACAAGGCAATAGAATGTTACCATATTACAGGTATTTTACGTCGGAGATGTTATTGGTGTAATGAAATTACATTTTGATTAATATTCTTTATCTCAGGTATGTATTGGACATTTTATAAATTATCAATTTTCTTCAATTCTATTTTTTATTAAGGTGTGTTTTTTGCTACTTTGTAAATTGTGATTAGTTATTTTGAATGGAAAATATACAATATTTAACAGAGGTTTTTAAAAACATTTCCCTGAGAATTTAAAACTGTTATTTATAAACTAGTGGCTTTGTATGTGAATTAGACCTGTCTTTGGATAAATGTGATAAGGAGATTAATGTTTAATGCCTTCCTTTACATAACTTTTTTATTAATTTTTTTTTTTATTATTGAATATAAGGTGCTAGGAAGGGTGATAGATTTATGTGACTGCTTGAGTTATCTCCCTTGTCCTTTCCGACAGAAAGTTTCATTAAAAAGTTTGCATTGTCATCTAGCAATATAATGCATACTATTGATGTTAGGAGCAGATAATCCTATTTCTTTGTGTTATGGTTTGCAGTTATTATGCAGGTGTTGGTATAATGATAAATTATTATTTGGGATGCATACGTGTGGGTTTATAAAACGTCCCCAGCACGTTTAATAAACCTGACATCGGACATGTAGCGTAAGTTAATGGCTGAGTTAAGGTGTCTGGGAAGGCTGACTAAGGTCTCGAGTGGGGAGACCTGTTATGTTGGTTCAGTACTTAGGGTAAACAGGGGAAGGCCCCTCCCTGTCGAGGATGGGATCCCTCCACAATGAAATAGCTCATCCTACTCTGTTTGGACTTCTTATTAAAACAAATGGAATAAACTAGTGCAAATATTGGCTCAGGGGGGATTAAGTGTAAGTGGGATATGCCTCGTATAATTATATTGTTCTAGATTTACTGTCAGGGTTTTAAGTAGGAGATATATCATAGACCTAATATTTAATCAACTTTGATCGTAAATTTACATTAACAAGATCTACCACTTACTTTCTTGAGTAACTGCATTGCCCCTCATCCATGCCCCAAACCCCCTTCCATACCCCCTCCCACCCCAACCATAGTTGAACTACAGTCTTCTCCCACTGTAAGCCACTGGGTTTCTTTCATGTATGTTATAAAAAAGTAAAAGTTACCCTTGCTGATCAGATTTGTAGTAAAGTATGTCCATATCTTTATGATGTATGTTTCAAGATGTCCAGTGTCAATATCTATCACTCAAGAATGTCAGTAGTTTCTTGAATGAAGTTTTCATTATGAAATGCAACACTAAATGAAATAAACACACATGTCTATTCCATGTTAGGCGACAGATCAGTTGAAGTAGTGGGGCTATAAAGTGGGCTAGATTACAGTCGCTAATGAGCTCACAGATTTATGCTGTGAGGCCCAGTGTTTGTTTTGTAGCAGGGCTCAACACTCAAGTGTTAGTCTTGCACCCATAAACCTACCATTGTAATGTTGTAATGTATACCTAACATTATCTCCCTTGTTTGGTCTGTATCCATGTCCACTAGATATGGTGCACAGTGTGTTTTGTGGGGTCTTTATGCTCTATATGCATGGTTTGTGTCCCCTGTGTCCCCTGTGCCCCCTGTATGGTTTGTGTCCCCTGTGTCCCCTGTGCCCCCTGTATGGTTTGCATATTCTTTTGGGTCTGTGATCACAGTGGTTTGTATCCTCTGTGTGGTCTTTATACGTCCCCCGGGCCCAGACTAAAGAGGGTGGGGGTGTCCTCTATGTAGTCTGTATCCTCTGTGTGGTCTGTGTCCTCTATGTAGTCTGTATGTAGTCTGTATCCTCTGTGTGGTCTGTGTCCTCTATGTAGTCTGTATCCCATGTGTCCCTCTGTATTGTGGGTGTGGTCTGTATCCCCCGGTCTGTGTCCTCTATGTAGTCTGTATCCCCTGTGTCCCTCTGTATTGTGGGTGTGTCCTCTGGTTTGTGTCCTCTGTCTGGTCTATGTATCCTCTGTGTGGGGGTGTCTGCTATGTAGTCTGTATCCTCTGTGTGGGGGTGTCCGCTATGTAGTCTGTATCCTCTGTGTGGGGGTGTCCGCTATGTAGTCTGTATCCTCTGTGTGGGGGTGTCCTCTGGTTTGTGTCCTCTGTCTGGTCTATGTATCCTCTGTGTGGTCTGTGTCCTCTATGTAGGCTGTGTCCCATGGTATATGTCATTGTCCTCTGTCAAATCTTGTGTCCTCTGTATGGTCTGTGTCCCCTATGAACTTGTATGTTCTGTGTCCACTTTGAATGCTGTACGGCCTGTGTCGATTGTATGGCCTGTGTCCTCTATGAACTTGTATGTTCTGTGTCCTCTATGAACTTGTATGGTCTGTGTCCTCTATGAATGCTGTATGGCCTGTGTCGATCGTATGGTCTGTTTTTCATGAATGGTATGTCTAGCCAATTTGGTTAGTTTCCTCTTTATGATCTCTATTTCCTGTATGTTGTGTCTCCATTGTAAGATTCAATTTCTGCCTGGTCTGTGTCCTCTATATCTCTATCCTCTGTATACGTCCCCACAGTACACTCAGGTATGGCCCTGTCTTCCTCCTCTGTACGTTGTTTTTTCACGATAAAGAAATATTTCATTGTGATTGGTTTAAAATAGCTTTCCTCGTTAGTGGGAAACTCTGGGCTGATAATGACAGTAATTATAGTACAGCCACTTGATATTTCCTCAGAAATAAGGAAGTGGACTTTGTATTAGTAATGTGTATTGTGTAGACTGCAGTAATGATACGAGGATATAACACGGCTTCCGCACTAATAAGAACATTGACAAAACTATGAGGGATCTTGTGAGAAAGACATTATAGAATTTGGATTGGATGTAGGATAAATTGTTCAATGGAGTTATGATAGGATGTGTGAGACCATTGACCCATATTGCCACCTCCTAATCCAGGTTATCAGGGGGGCTGATAGCTGTGCTGGAGTTTCAGGCCCAGATATCTAGGATGCTACAGTGGACTCACGGGGAGGGAGTGGGGTTAGTACACACCTGCTCATACTGATAAGCTACACAGGTATTGGGCGATGGAAATACTGGCCACACAGGACATACAAAAGTCACTGTTCTTTAATAATTTCATGTTGATGTTATGACTGTTCTTTATGCACTATTTATGGGATTTTAATCGTTATTGTGAAATAGTCTGCAGCAAAATATGATCTATATCTGATAAATATGTTAGGGTGTGGTCAATGGTATGTTCGTTTCAAGTAGTGGTCAGTGTTGTTATAATTCTAAGGTTTGGTCAGTATTGTAATAGTAATTAACAGTTTTCTGAATATGTTGTCATTATTACGAAGTTCTAAGGTGTGGTCAAGATTGTAAAAGTTTCAATATTTGGTCAGTACTGTAAAAGTGTTCCGAATATGTGGTCACTATTACAATAGCTCTAAGCCTATAAGGTATGGTCAACATTTAACAGATCTACACTATAATCTATATTATAATAATTCACCAAATGTGGGATCAGTAATAAGGTGTAGTCATTGCTGTACAAGTTTTTCTAATGTATTGTCACTAATATTTTTTCTCAGGTGTGGTCAGTATTGTATTGAAAAACTTTCGGTGAAGTGTAATCAGTACCCTGGTATTGTAAAAGTATTAAGTTATGGTCGCTTAGTTGTAATACAGTTCTCCTATCATGTGTTCAGTATTGTAATAGATTTTCTAAGGTGTGGTCAGTATTGTAATATTTTCCCTTATGTGTGATAATATTGTAATAATTTTTCTAAAGTTTTGTCAGTATTGTAATTTTACTCCTTCCGTGTGGTAGTATTGTAATAATTTCTATAGTGTGGTCAGTATAAATGAATTGTAAAACTTCCATTCAAGTTTGGTCAGTATTGCAGTACAACATGATTTCCCATGTTCAACATACAAGATGTTCATTTTGAAATCTGTCCTAGAGGCTTGCATAAACTTTATGATAGAATTATCATCATGTCATAAGTATTGAGCCATGTGATTTTGGTGTAAGACCTGATGTTTAAACTGTTAACCAAGCCAGGCAGGTGTGTACAGGTGTACCTATGTTCCTATATGGACTGCTGAAGTATTGAGGGGACAAGCAGGGAGGGGAGTTTGGAATAATCAGCTGACTGAATTATTCAGGTTCAGACCTGCCGAGGTGTAAATTATTCAGGGGTAGTAAGTATACTGTGATGGGTTGTGTGACAGGCATGCTAATGTATGTTGTCAATCAGTGCATAGTCACTTCTGGCCATCAAATATGGCCCCTGGTTCTACCACATGAATGCTTGCTCATAATCCCCATGACTTAAAATCAAAACTGAATTTTCTGTGAAATTGACATGAAATTAAAATAAATCACTGTAGCAGGGGGTTAAGATCACTATTAATCAGGCGGCTTTGTTCTTAAAACAAAGAGAGGTCAAATTGAAAAATCCAAGCAGAACCTCTGCTATTGGCTTAAATTCAAGCCTTTTTTATAAAGATAATTGGGACTGTGATGAAAGGACGACACTCTAGTGTAAGGCTATTGTGTATTGTATTATTTGGATAACTCTCCCTATAAGGATTTTGTGTACTGTAATGGTAGGAGAATCATCTACTATAAGGATTTTGTTTACTATAATGGTAGGAGAATCATCTGCTATAAGGAGAATTTGTACTGTAATGCTAGGACAAAGGAGAATTTGTACTGTAATGGTAGGAGAATCATCTACTATAAGGAGAATTTGTACTGTAATGCTAGGTCAACCCTCTACTATAAGGAGAATTTGTACTGTAATGCTAGGACACCCCTCTGCTACATGGATATTTCAGCACTGTAATCAAAATGACGATCTTCTCCTGTAAGGATATTGTTTAATGTAAAGATACAATACCACTGTAAGGCTATTGTACAGTATAATGACTAGACAAAGTGACTATGTTGGGGACTAAGTTTTATAATGTAATTGCTGTAATCTTCTAATCCAGCTTCAAAGGTTGTTAGTTTCATCTGCTTAGGTCTCCGTAAGTGATCTACACCGTGACTTAGCAACGGTGTCATCAGTTGTAAGTCAGGAAATGGTGTTGACCGTTAGCAATGTTCCGTCACTTGGTACTGAAGTTATTGTCACATCATGTCTTCTAATACTCCAGTTATGACGTGCCTTGATCAGGAGCTAATGGCCTTATCAGTTTGTTGGAGAATAGTTTACATACTGAGGAATAATAGTTTGCATAATGTACAACAGAAACTTTTTGCATATTATTTCTGTATCAAATGTAAAATGTTTCTGACAAGGTCAAAGAATTAAGGTCCGTCTAGGCTAGTGTTTAACTTCATTGATAAATTCCTCTGGACTGGCTACCGTATTTGACCCCAAATAAGCCCCCACCCCTAGTGAAAAAAAATACCAAAAGTAGGGAGGGGGCTTAATTACGAGTACCCCCCCTGTTCACAAATGTCCGCCATCTTGCATATACCACTGTCTTGATCTATGACCACACTATATACCATGTACTTATAGTTGTTCATGTTGTGAAAATAACAACTAACAAATAGAATATTCCAAGGATATTTGCCAAAGTGGGGAGGGGGCTTATTTGCAGTCAAATACGGTAATAGGTGTTTGTGTACAGTACAAAATATCCTTATAGTAGAGGTTAGTCTTATCATGACAGTTGATTGGTCCTCTAGGCTAGTGTGACTTGGTTGGTAGGTCTCTGTAAGCAAATGTGACTTGATTGATACATTCTTCTAGGCAAGTGTAACTTGGTTAATAGGTCTCTTTAGGCAAGTATGACTTGGCTAATAGGTCTCTGTAGGCAAGTATGACTTGGTTAATAGGTCTCTGTAGGCAAGTATGACTTGGTTAATAGGTCTCTGTAGGCAAGTATGACTTGGCTAATAGGTCTCTGTAGGCAAGTATGACTTGGTTAATAGGTCTCTGTAGGCAAGTATGA
>JAUMHH010039934.1:0-10035 GCA_032359455.1 Chlamys rubida
ATACCATTACTTACTTTACCATACCATTACTTACTTTACCATACCATTACTTACTTTACCATACCATTACTTACTTTACCATACCATTACTTACTTTTACTTTTTTATAGTTATTTTTTCACTATAGTCACGCGAAATATTCCTATATTTGATCCAATATGGACAAATTTTAAAGGAAACTTATCCCGATTTTCTCTCATTCTTGTGGTCGAGTGACAGAATTGTGCAGGATAAGAATGTCTATCTTACACTCCATTTCACGTGAGTGATATCACAATGTGATTACAATGACGTGTCATCACCAAATCGTAAATGTTTCGACGCCGCGATCCAGAAATGGCGACGCTTTTTCAGGGTCTCTAAGCTCATACTGGTGATTGGAATTAGAACAAAAATGTTTTGATTCCCAGGGTAGTAGGGTAGGGATATTCCACACCCGGGGTTTTCAAGTTGGTGCAGCACCTTTGGCAAGCCTCAGGTTTTATTCAATTTGGAACTTCCCTATCCTACACCCCTGGTCGTAAACGAGTCTTATATAAAACCCTCCATATTTACATACAGATTCAATCTTTTCCTACCGCCTATTACACTAACAAGATATTAAATATACCTTGTGTAAGGTTTTACACAGAATATAACGCTGAGGACTTTTTCTGTTGTGACAGATGACACCTTTTTTGTTATTTTCATACAAAAACGATTTATTAGGATGTGGAAATAGCAAACAATGGGCTTTGTCAATTGTAATGACATGAAAGCTCTGACGATTTCTTATTTTTACGTATTAATACAAAAAAAATGTTTCCACATCTTATGCCGGGGTGGATTATCTGTGTACACAAGCCCATGTCTTGATCTGATGTCTTGATGCATGACATATATATTCAATTCGAAGGGTTTCTTTTTTATTGTTTATTAATCTTTTTGATATTTTTTTTCATTCTTTTACTGGCAGTCATGGAATATATCAAATAGTTATCCTGTCCATCAAAAATACCTGTTATTCAACAAGAAAATATGGACATCGATCAAAAAGGGAAAGTTATCGTCTTATCATGATTAAAGGAACTGTATTTCTAATGCTTTACTAAATATCAGAAGTCTAAATTGAATTTTTATATCAATTTTAGTGTTATTCCTTCCCCAACATGATTGACGTGGTATATAGTAATCACTTTATCAGTTCGTGTGAAAGTGCGTGTGTGCGTCCATCCGTAGTTAAATGCTGGTGTACATTGTACGGGAGATTTCTTAAACACTTTTATATATTCAGTTTGTGCTTTACATCAGCGAACGATAGCAAGGAGGTCTACACTTGAGTAGGTTTTAATGGTCATTGATCAAGGTCAAATGTTCAAAGGTAACAATTGGTCATTTCGTAAGTAAAAATAAGCTTATGTGCGATATATTAAAGAACACTTCGACAGTTTTTATTTTAAAATTATTGTGTGGTAACAAATAAAGTAAGGGGGCCGCGGTGGACAAGTGGTTAAGGCGTTTGACATTCTGCTACCACTAGCCCTCCACCACTGGGTCGCGGGTTCAAGACCTACGTGGGAGAATCGCCAGGTACTGCACGTAGGTTCTTTGTTTTTTCTCCGGGAACTCCGGCTTTCCTCAACCACTGAAACCTGGCACGTCTTTAAATGAACATAGCTGTTAATAGAACAAACCAAACCAAACAAATAAAGTTACATACCTGAATCATTTTAGAGGTCAGGGTTAGCTAGGATGGATAAACCTTTTCGGATGTCCCTTTTAATTGAGCTCCCGTTCATGATATCTATTTGTCGTTTCACATTTAATTTTTTTGAGGTTTATGATGTCGCTTTGGTTGCCCTAGAGTTCCTGGGTATTTTTGCCCTTTGACGTCGTCATTGTCTTTCTATTGTTCTCTGTGTCATTAAGCTTCATAATTTCCAATTTTTAACCCTAACTTCGTTTTTGATATATCAAAAATTGTAATTGAATCTAAGAAATATTGTTAAATCGCCCGTCGGCTTTATATTTTAGGTTGTTCTTTTAGAAGCGACCAGGCCATTTTAATATGATTACTTATCTGAAGCGTTCACAATCTAGGTTAAATATGTTTTAAAAGAGACGTCAGAGTGTAATTACAGCCTTTTAGTTCTGGTTAAT
This sequence comes from Chlamys rubida, assembly GCA_032359455.1. Lineage (NCBI taxonomy): Eukaryota > Metazoa > Mollusca > Bivalvia > Pectinida > Pectinidae > Chlamys > Chlamys rubida. The sequence goes on from JAUMHH010039934.1 coordinate 2,140, forward strand.
ATTAATGCTGATGTAAAAAAAAAAAAAATCTTGTTAAGACATCTCTGTACCATTCTCCAATTTGCTGAGATCTCTTCATACGATAACATAGTCGTAGCTGAGGCTTTGATTTATAAAATAAAATATAATGACATTTCGTATCAGCTAACTTTCATTTGCAACAGGAAATCAGAAATGTTATCTTTATTTATATCAAGAGTTTACAGAACGTGAAGTCTAGGTTAAACATGATATAGAAGTAAACAAGAGCAGTGTAAGTGTCATTACAACCTTTTAGTGTTGTTTAATGTTATTGCTGATGTAAACAAAAAACATATTGTTAGTATAACTTTGTACCATTCTCCTATTCTCCTACATATCCATTATAAGTCGTCGCTTGGGCGTTGCCTTATAAAACATATCATGCGATGGTCGTTTGATCAGGACCTGTGGTGCCAGGTGATTGTAATGATAGTTAACTTATTCAGCATCCTAAAATGTCAGCAGCGACTGCCCAGGGGTATTTCTGTAACTTCATTTTTTATTTTATTATTACGAACTGATGGAAAGTTTAACCCTGGCAGGCGACATTTTCATTAAGATTTTTCATGAAGTTATAATAGTCGCCCGAAGAGAAGTATCACATATCACATTCAAATCCCTGGTTAAAAGTTCATTATGACAAGTTGTTTACGCTCTTCGTGGATCTTAATACTTTTTTCTACCACTTTATAAAATGTCAGACTTTACATAAAACCAAATACAGTCTATGGAATAGGGCAATGGGTAATTTCTCTCGGTCATCAAAATACGCCAGGTGTCTCGGAGAACATTTAGAAATTTACAACTTAATTTACAAATAAGTTAGGTCCAGTTGTGATTAATGACGGTCATATCCCATAGACTGTATTTGGTTTTATGTAAAGTCTGACATTTCATAAAGTGGTAGAAAAATGTTTGGGAATTTAAAAATGGCTTTAGTACTGTTCACTATAAGTTCACCCTTACAAAGATAGAATGTTCTGAATAGTCAACCTTGTTATGATAAATGTACTCACTGTGTGGCAATCTTTTGTTATTAAAATCACAAGTTACCTGGTCTCTGGGAAGGAGGACAATGGCTAAGCTAGGAATAGGGGATTAGGATCAATACAGGTATAACCTCTTATTACCTGTGTCCTTACTAAATATTTACTTTGGAAACTTTCTATTTGATTAAATTGTATAAAGCATGCATGGAACATCAACACTCAACATTAAAGTAATTAAAAGTAATTAAAAGTAATTGGGCATTTCATACATTTTTCAATGTAATTAATTAAATTACCATTACATGTAATTGAAAAAATCCTCAATTACACACTACATCCAATTACTTAACAAAATATAATCAATTGCGATTAATTACCATTACACCATTACCATTACCTCATGCCTGATAGTATCACTGATCAACTATATGTATCAGTCACAGAGAAGGGAAAATATTTCAGATCACCCATCAAAATGTACTTTCCCTGTTCTATATTATCATATTTTGAGTAGACTAGTGAGTAATGCTAAACGTTACAATATTTCAGACTTCAGACGTCACCATATTTAGCCTAGCCCAGTCACACAGCTATAGATCTCCACATTCAGACTATTGAAATAGGATTTACATTACCATGTTTAGACTAGTAAAACCTTTAATACATACATATAAATAGACTAGTGAAACAGGTTAGACAGTACTTTATGTAGACTAGTGAAGCAAGCTATATATTACCATATGGAGACTAATGAAACGTTTAATACATAAATACATTTAGACTAGTGAAACAAGCTTAACATTACCATATTTAGACTAGTGAAACAAGCTTAACATTACCATATTGAGACTAGTGAAATATGTAATTTAACATTACCATATTTAGACTAGTAAAATATGTAATACATTAATATATTTAGACTAGTAAAACATGCTAAACATAACCATATTTAGACTAGTGAAACAAGCTTAACATTACCATATTGAGACTAGTTAAATATGTAATTTAACATTACCATATTTAGACTAGTGAAATATGTAATACATTAATATATTTAGACTAGTGAAACAAGCTTTACAATACGATATTTAGATCAGTGAAATAAGCTATGCATTACCAAATGTAGCCTAGACTAGTGACAAACGTTAACATTTTCACATTTTACACTTTAAAGTCAGGCTATACGTCACCATATTTAGCCTAGTGAGATAATCTATACATGACTATATCTAGTCGTAGCTAAAGAAGCTACACATTATCATGCTTACACTACTGAGAGAAGTTATTCGATGTAATATCCTATAGAGTGTATTTGGTTTTATGTAAAGTTACGTATTCTCCGAAGTGGTAGAAAAGGTAAAGCCTGAGTTTGTTTTGAACACAAACTAATAACTTATTTTGCGATCTTTCGGAAACGTGTATTTCTTTTGTCAAGCAAAGAGTACAAATGTAGAAGCATCTTACCCGTCCCCCTGACTGCCTATACTGTCTGCAGTATTAGAGTGCCATTGGGCGTAATGTTTCTATGATTTTTGACAGCTGACTGAACTAATTCGGCACAGTGTGGCTAAGTAAGAGGTTTTCAGTGGTTAAGAGTCGAAACACCAGTACGTTTTCGAAAGCTCGCAAAATAAGTTTTCAATTCCTGTTTGTGTTCAAATGAAACTTACGCTGTATTATTCATACAAAACTGGTGAATCTTATTTCGATGGGTAGAAAAAGTGTAAGTTGTACGGAAAGCATAAACAACGTGTTATAATGAACCTTTAACGAGAATTTTGAATGTGACATATGATGCTCCTCCTTGGGCAACTATTTTAACTTAATGAAAATGTCGCCAGCCAGGGTGAAATCTTCTGTCAGATCATACAATTTAAAATTAAAAGTGAAATGATATAAATACCCCGGGGTAGTCGCTGCTGATATTTTAAGTGTGTAGAATATGATTACAACCATTACAATCACCAAGCACTATATGTACTGATCTCGCGGCCATCAGATTAGCGGCATATCGCTTGATGTGTTTTATATACGAACGCCTTAGCAGTGGCTATCTTATCATTTATGGAGATGTGAGCAAATAGGAGCATGGTACAGATTTGTCTAAACAATATGTTCTTAACATCACCATCAACATTAATCACATCACCATCAACATTAAGCACATCACCATCAACATTAAGCATAGCTAAAAGTCTAAAATGACACTCTGACATTTGCAAAAAGCTTTCAAAACATTATTGATCTATATTTCAGGTTTTGTAATCACTTTAAATGCATAAATATATCATTTTAAATTTTCTGTTGCAATCGAAGCTTAAAGGATACGAAATGACATTAACACAGCATGGTTTTTCACTAAACCAACATCAGAAATACAAAGCGGTCGGACGATTTAACAATACTCGTTTTCAATTTTTAAGTTGTTGAAATTATATTTAAGATTAAAAATCGACAAATAAAAACGATAATTTCAAAAACACAGAAAGCAATAAAAAGTCAACGATGAAGTCAAATAAAAGGAACCGTAGGGCAATCAAGGCGACACCATAAACCTTAACAAAACAGATGTGAAACGAAATACAAACAAAGTGAGCGGGGTCTCAACTACATACCACAAGGGGTATCTTTATTAACCGTTAACCTGGATCAATGGCATTCGTCAAATAAAAGGAACCGTAGGGCAATCAAGGCGACACCATAAACCTTAACAAAACAGACGTGAAACGAAATACAAACAATGGCATTTGAAATAACATAGGTGTGGAATGATTTGCTACCACACTGTCAATAGAAACAAGTTTGTTATATACAATATTACAAGAACAGCGTTGCGCTAGCATATAATGTTGATGACCACCGTGCTTGACCTATTGAACAGAAATCCATATTCTGTGGCCAATAAGAATCGACGTAACAACGCAGTCAATGTAGAATTATTTGGTTAAGTAATACCCACCCATTACCCACATTCACAGTTGTTCGTACAAATGTCAACAAAGGCTGCAAAATAAGCTATGCTTACAGTTTGCGAAAGATGCATTTGTTATTATTTGATATCAATGATCATCAGTATGATTTCTTTACAGATAACTACATCAGTGAGAGTGACGCTGTTGGCATTAGAAGAGGATGCTGTTGGCACACCCTCTTTCGGCCATCTTGATGGTGGCTTCGTTTCCGTTCGCTTACGGTGTAGATTGTCCATGGGATGATGCTGGACTTGCACTATGGTCATCATTGGTAAGTATAATTATCAACAACCAATTGTTGAGATGTGTGTCTGTTATGATGTCGAATATAAAAAGCTAGACAATACCAACCTGAACTGTAATATTTGATATTCTTTTATATTTCAAAGGATCATTGTAGGTAACCAATGACTGAATTATGTGACCTCAAAACAAGGTTTATATTTCTATAGTTCAGATCAATGCATCCAAGTTTTCTTTTGGTGTCAAGTCCGCACAAAGTTTGCTTTGTGTGAGTTCAGCTCTCTACATACTATTTTATTTGGTTTCAGATTTGTACGGGTTAGTTTCTGTGGTGTAAAGCTGGTTCCACATAGTAATTTTTGTCGTTTGAATTCTGCACAAACTTGGTTCTGTGGTTTTGAATTAGGCCAATCCACTTTGCAGTTACTCAATTAACGTTTCCATTATAGTTTTGCTAGTTTCAGGTTAACTACGTACACATACAAGTTTCTATGATTTGATATCTTGTACATTCTAGTTTGGGTGGTTTCTGTAACTACATACGAAATTAAATGGTTTCGGATTGTGTTTGTCATAGTTTATGTATGATTTATTTCAGTAGTTTCAGGACACTGCATAATTATTATGTGATTCAGTAGTTTTAGTTCTGTACTTTCATGTCAACTACATATACGTACAAGCTTCTAAAATTTCATATTTATAAAATCTAATTTCTGTAGTTTCTGATTACTACTTACGAAATTACATGGATATGGGCCAGGCTGTTTTTCTTTCTGTAATTTCAGGGCACTGCTTAATTTTTTAAGTTGTTTTACCCGTTGATATTAAAAAAGACCTTAATTTTATTTTACATTAAAGATTGCACTATGACAACCATAGTGTAAAACAAATCACCTAAATGTAATTTGTAAGCATTAAGGGTTTATTACATAAAGGCTTGCTACAACATGCGTTTAAAAGGACATTTGACTATCGCTTGATGTGTGCGTGATGGATTATTTATACTGTGGGGTATTTCAATTCAATAAAGTTGACACCATTAATGAACTTTTCAGCAAAAACTACATAGAAGATAAACATAACCTGTACTGTGTATCTTCTTTTGCAAATCAACTTCAACATCTAGATGAAATAAGTTACCAAGGCGATGATGAAAGCCAACAAAACTACAGTAAGCCATCAGCGCTAATGGCAGATGCCTGGTTGTAGCTTTGTTTGCCATTTTAGTAAATTTAAAACAATCTAGCATAAAATATATTACATTCGTTACAAAAAGATTTCAGAAGCTTTTTTTTTATTTGCTGCCTTTCTTGATTTAGGTTGTTTGATCATTCCAGATATGAGATTATTTCCATAGCATACACGAGAACCAATAGTGTTTAACAACGAACATGTGTATTTATATAAATTAACATTTAAGCAAAATTACCTGATATCGTTCCAAATCTGATGTCATATAAGACTTTAAACTACTTCCAAACTGTTTCATTCATGTTTAATCAATGCTTCATAATCGCTTCATTAAGCATTTTACTTAAGTCATATTTTTTGTTAAATATTTCCATCATTGAACATATATTTTAAACAAATGTTAAGACATGTTTGAAACGAAACAAGCATTTCATATCAATTATATATTAAGTTACATGGTTTTATTTACATTGCATTGAAACATTTTTTTATATTAGTTTGAATTTTAATGGAAACTTGTATTCTTGTTTTTTTTAGTGCTTCCTGCTGTTAAATAATAAACTAATTTATTAGTTAATAATTAATAATAAGCAAGGGCTAGTGTATTTTTATACTTTATTAAAACAATTATATTATGTAGATTGTTCGGTTGCATTACCTTAACGCTAGTAATTATTAAAAAGCATAGACGTAGCTGTATATGGATATCTAAACATTTAATATAAACTTTCAGGATGCTGATCCTAATGCAGTCGTTACAATTGACACGGGGATCCTCTATGACGTGAGCTCTACTGACGAGTTTATAGGAATCATTGTAGAAGATGGTGGGACGCTTGTGTTCCAGCCCGATGTCACTCTCAACCTGAAGACTCACTACATCGTTATTAAGAATGGTGGCCGTATGGATGTAGGATCTGAAGAATGTCGATACACTGGAAAATTGACCATTCAGCTTATCGGTAGCTATTATTTACATACTTACCTCTTAATTAATTAACTTTATTACACAACCTCAAGATATACTTTCTACAGATGGATTGATAGCTATAAAAGTGTTTTTTTCGCCCGGCCGGCCAAACGGATATGTTTTATCATTAGCATCTCAATTCAACTGTAACTGTGTTTTTTTGTTATAGTTTGCCATATGTATTGTTGAAGAAAGACACACAACACTGAATAATGTTAAAAGTTACGTCTAATACATTGCAAAAGATCTGCTTTCTGAAAGACTATTAAAAAGAAAGTACTAATATATCGAGAAATGAAACACGATATATATGTCATTAATGGCTTTGGGTAATGATTTAATTATTTTATCACGTCCAATCTGCTTACATCTTAGGATAGTGACATGAGCCCATGCCACATCAAGAATAAATTGGACGATCATAGTATTATATTTGTAGTCATTTTCTCTATTTAACTGTTTTAATTCATCAATGTTTCTATTATGACTTGCTTTAATACATTTTTCAGGCCAGAGAGATACGATTGATAATCTTGCATTATTCGGTGACAAGACCATTGGTGTCGAAGAGGGAGGCAGTCTCAATATATTTGGACCCAAAACGGTATCGTGGACCACGCTGAATGCACCACTGACCGCGATTCCAGCAGAAGGAATATTGTTCAATGATGAGGTAATTGAGATTGTTCAGTGTGTTAACGTTTCCGTTACATTTTGTCAGTTTTTTGTTGAAAAGCTGGAGATTATTTGAGTCTTTTTTTCTGGTATTAATAAGGGGTAACATTTTCGTTATTGATTGTAAAACATAAGGTTCCTCGCAACGTGGAGTCACAAAGATGCTTCCTGTAATATAGCGTCCTTTCCATTAAACATCTTTATATCTGACCTGGTTGCGTGCTGGTAATTCATCATTTGTGCCATGGCCTTTTTTCAATGACAAATTGTGTAACAACCATGGTATCCGATTTTCACCAAACCCTGAGGAGGGAGATTAGCCTTTGGCTAAATCAGGTGCTACACCTCAATAAATACAGTTTTTTATTATTTTAATTTTAATCAACGACTGCCATTACAAAAAAAAGATATGTTCACACACAATAGTTTGAAGTTTGATGTGTTAAATATCTTTCATCACTTGCCATATGTGCTAGATGATATTTGCAGAAATGCAGAAATGTTGCTGTCATTTAAAGTGTTGTTTTTGTATTGTTTCTATCAAAATAGTCAATAACATACATATTTCACACGATAACTGCCTTATTTTCAAGTTCTCTTTTATTATTTGAAAAAGCAATACTTTTGAGGGTATTAAGATGTTTCTTCTCTTTTATATTTGCTTGTTATGGTACTCAAATGAATGAGATAAGGAGGTAATGTTCTGTTCCAAACCGCGTCCATGCATGTTATAGAGGATATCAAACGAGTCCGGACAGATTCCGTCTTTGCGTATTGCAGAGTTATCTTCTCTTGTGAGCAGGTATTGATTGTTACGTCATTTGTTTGTGAGAGT
>JAUMHH010039945.1:0-10034 GCA_032359455.1 Chlamys rubida
GATTTCATTTCGTGGATAACAAAAATCCACGAAATGAAATCCCCACGAAAACATAAATTTGTTATGATATAGATAGGGGAAAATCAGTAATCATCGAAAACGAAAACGAAATTTAATGTCCCACAAAAATTTATGATTTTACAGTACGGGTTACTAAAACTCCTAGAAATCATTTCTTAATAAAGCTTTAAAAGTTTATAATTTAGTGGTACAAGGTAATCTTATTCTTACAATTTTCATGCTTTAAATATTTATACGCCAATTGAAATATCACCATGCTTTTTTCTAATACATATCTTGTGGTGCACCAATTAATTAATGCACTAATCTGTAAAATTTGATGATGCACTAAAATTTTAATGCGCTTAAAACAGTTTTATAAGAACTAATACATTAACTTGTTTTTGTCTTGTTTGACAGATCAATTAATCAATATTTAAAAGAAATTGACGACACTTAGATGGTAAGTTAAAAATACGGATAAATATTATTGGGTTCTTACGGAGGTTGGCTGGCCTGTCCCAATCGTGATTACAAACCACGCCCCACTTGTCTATGTTATCGTCGTAAACTTGTACGATGCCATGGCTGATCATGTCTCCTTTCTCCAACCGAACTGAAAATACATAACAAAGATTTAAAGGCCCCTTTCACATATCTGGTTTACCCGGTTTGTCTGTTTTTAAATTTAACATTTTCGGGAATAACTACTGGCAGACCTGCAAATGTTAATGCAGGCCTTGCAAGGTTTTGTCAAGGCTCGCCTGAAAGCAATATCAGATTACTAGGTCTGACCTTATTTCATAAACGAACAACTCTGGTCCAACCAGTGCAACCGTTTGGATCGCCATAAACGATAGCGGCCTAATCATTTTAAAATCCTTTTTGAAACTTCAAACAAGGAAAATGTTCATTAAATCATTTTTTTCAAAAGTAATAGTTTGATAGAAATATAACCATTTTATCTCGTTCAATCAATTATTTTTAATATTAAATATGGTTAGTTTTTTTTATTAAACTTATAGTAAGCATGGAACTGACCAATTACTAATTATAATAAGTACATGTATTCAGAAATATAATTCAGGAGCTGCTCAAATCTGAAATGTCACTTTTAATCCTGGGCCCGTATTCATGCACCTGTTCTCATGTTCAAGCCTAATTTCTTACTCCAGTTATTAGTTATTTAAATAAAGAAAAAATTTGAAAATATTTAAAGACGTAAACTGTTTTCAATGTATATAATTGACTTTTTGATCGTTTGACATGATTTAAGTGAGGTACAATGAAGCTGGTTTGAGCACAGAATCCATGTTTGAGCATGAGGACGGTTTCATGAATACGGGCCAAGGTATTATAAATCCTTACGATTCCTTACATTCACTTAATATGTGTTTTTCAATTAAAAATCTCCTCAGCACAAAATAACTTTTCACACCTTGATGACGCATTAACCCTGCATTCTCTTTCCCATTTTTTTTTTTTTACATTTTCAAGAACCCATTCCTACTCCGTTTCTACGATAAACTATCCTCACCTGAATCTGTACAAAGGACAGTGGCATCGTAACAGGACGCATAGTCAGGGTCCCAGTTTACTTTACACTCCAGCAGTGACTTTTCGTTTCCATTACAGCTCACATAATCCATCCAAACATGACCCTCTCCTTTTTCCGTCTTGCTTTTTCCAACCTTGCCATCAACAAATTTCATTTGTTTACAGAAGACAGCAGCATCACTGTCACTCCAGCCCCGCCCACAGACACGCCCCCATTCACCGTTGTATTTTACCTCCACTGAGCCACGGTTCTTCTTACCCTTTATACGGAAAGACACGCCCTCTGCAAGGTAAAGTAAATTATATCATTTCACAAGAAACGTGGGAAAAATAATTGTGGGAGGTGGGTGATGCTGAATGGGCCCCCCACCACAGCATAAGTTCACTTGGCCCTTCAAAATAGGTGAATTAGAAGTCTCCCTACCTATATGGGCAATAAATTAGTTTCCACATAATAATTAAAGTTTATGAAACAAGTGAAAAGGTCATTTTAGTTAATCTCTGCCGAGATCAAAAGAAAAGTTTGAGAAAAGTTTCATAATATGATATGAAATGGAAGTGAATTCAAGATTCAATTTCTCACATTAATTACTAAAAATATATGAAACTTTTCATGAAAAAGATATTTTCTCTGGCCATCAAGTCTTCAATATTGTCTCCCCCTTCACCATGCCAAAAAATATTGCTACATCCGGATATTGGCAGACTGTCTTCCAATCATTTATCCAATCATTTATCATCATTTATTATTTTTCATTTATTTATAAATTCCATGGGCTATATTTGTTCATGTAAGCGGAATTTAATTGGCATTGTTTTTCTGACTGGAACAGATATATAACACTTCATAGATAACATGTCAAAAAAGTATGTTTTTATTTGGATGTGTTCAAAACGCCAAAATTTGCACAAAATTTAACCATTCTATTTTGAGCAAAAAATGCCAAACTTTGGGGACAAAAATATCCAAAAGTACGGTTACTGTGATATAAACAATCGTAAATATCCCCCCAAAAAAGAAAATACCATACCACTATTACTGTAACACAGAACTCCTGCAGTTTCTCTGTAGAATAGAATTTTAGACGAGCATCCTAAATCATCGCCAATAAGTTGGTACTGGCAGTGGTCGAGTCTCTGCTCATTGCCTGTACAGTTGAAACGTCCCACAGCTACAGGGGACTTCAGGATGGTGGTGCCGCGGTAAGACATGCCCCCAGTAAACCCGAGCTGATTACAGGTGACGTTTGCATCCTTATCATCCCAGTCTTTGCGACAAATCGGCCCCCAGAAGCCGTACAGGTTCGCTTCCAGCGACCCATAATATTTATCACCATCGATTCTAATCTGCATAGCTGAAATGCAATAAAACAGAGAGATCAAATAAGTTTGGATGCTGAAGATTTTTTTTTTTAATTTGAAGATTTTTTTTCAAACAGGGTTCAATAACTTGTGAACTCTATCTATTATTTCGGGAAATATCTTCATCAATTTTTTATTATGAAACTAATATCACTTTTTTTTGTAGAACATTTTTTGGCGAGTCCTGAACAACAATTTTCAAAATTTTGTTGAGTCCCATATATGCATTAATATAACAAAGAAATTTAGTGGGTTCCCAAAATATTGTAGAAAAATCTTTCGCACTATGGTCAGCAAGGCAACAAAAGTAAACTAATCCTTACATGTAGCTGGGAGTATGGGCTTCGCTGAGCAGTACACAGACACGTAGTTCTTAGATGGACACTCGGTTATGTTGTAGGAACAGTCGTCCAGTTTTGACTCATGGCCCATACAACGGACATTACTGACCGTTATATTTGAGACAGAGATTGGTCCCAGAGCAGAGCAGCACTGCTTGCGACCATATTTATATCCCAACTGTCGGCACACAATGCTGGCGGGGACGTCCGTGAATCCGTCGTCACACACACTGCGGAAAGATTTATTGGCGTATAGTTCTAGACGTCCATAGAAGACATCATGAGAATCCACAAGTCGAACTGTAAAACCAATAAATAATCCAACATCAAAATATGATATAATTGCATGTCGTATCATTATAGTTTTTGGTTTATATTTTTATGCTTCTTTCAAATATCAGTGAATGCTAAAGTAATAGTACTGGCAAGAATTTATAGGACAAAGCAAAATGTCATCCTTGCAAATGACCATTCCTGTATTGAAACAATAGACATATGCATCTGTCAGATGTTTGTAACATACCTGTATCGTAACACTGGATGCCTGCATCTGTGTGATGCGTTGTACAGCCAAACTGTCTGATGACCAGTGATCGACTGACCAGTGACCGGCGATAAAAATGCTCAGAGTTATCTCCCCGAGTGTAACGGCTATTGAAGTTCATCGGACAGTGGAATATGGAGTCCTCATCCCCTTTACACCTCATGTGACCGATCCAAATTGGCCCCGATCCGCTGCCATAGTGACCATAGTTCAGGGCACGGCCACTCGAGTGATTCAGCATGCGGCACAAGACTGAAGCGTCCTTGTCGTCCCAATAGGAAGCTCCGCAAATTGAACCCCATTCACCATTGATTGAAATCTCTACACGCCCAGAGAGACTGTTGGAGCCATTCACCAGGCGAATAGGCACATCTGTCCATACAAAAATAATAACTAATGATGGCATATTTTATATCTACTGTCTGAAATCCTATATGGGATATTTAATATCTACTGTCTGAAATCCTATATGGCATATTTAATATCTACTGTCTGAAATCCTATATGGCATATTTAATATCTGCTGTCTGAAATTCTATACGGCATATTTAATATCTACTGTCTGAAATTCTATACAGCATATTTAATATCTACTGTCTGAAATTCTATACGGCATATTTGATATCTACTGTCTGAAATTCTATACAGCATATTTAATATCTACTGTCTGAAATTCTATACAGCATATTTAATATCTACTGTCTGAAATTCTATACAGCATATTTAATATGCATGTCCATGTTAATTGAACCGGTAATCTCAAAAAAACAAAACACTTAAACGGTGATGCTTGAGTATGCTGTGAGCATGATCCTACTTTAAATGTAATATATTAGATACAGAAAACCTACATCACTATAACTACTATATACAGACTTACTTGAATCTGAAGTACAGTACACTGCAGCTTTGGTATTGAGAGAACAGTTGCGTACATCGCCCCAGCGGAGATTTCCACACCGGGCGAGATATCCCTCCGAGCTGGAACAGTTCAGATTGGACAGCCAAGGCAGGCTCTTCCTGGGCCCCGAATTAAACTCATGTCTGTAGTAGGAGAAACCATCCCGATAGTTCATTTCACGACACAAAACCTTCGCATCACGGTCGTCAAATCCTTCTGGACATATCGTCCCCCAAACGTCAAGATGGCGGACCTCTACTGCCCCCATGACACCATCAGTCAGACGCAGGTCATATTCTGCAAAAACATTTAATATATTCAGTCAAGAAAACACCCAGCAAACATTGAATTAACTCATCCACCCCTGGAAATTCATAATGAACTATTCCAACCATTGATTTGGAAGAGTTCAAATGTGTCTTCAGTTGTGAATGAGTTAAGAATGTTTCAAAGGACTTGAAATTTGCAGTTTTATTGAATTGATCCTCCTAATTTTGTCTATCTTTTTAAGATAAATTGATGTAGGATTACTAAAGTATATACATATCAGAAATACAGCAATAAATTAACAGCCTTATCTAAACACTTATCTTTTTCCCTTGGAATAATATCTAAGAAAGAACTTTAAAGGAAACCAATAGTACACACCTTTAGATTAAAGTGGTTAATGCTACTAAAGTATGGCCAAAAAGCCGAGTTAACGACAACTGCAGTTGATTGTTTCCCTACCCAACTCTAAACCAAAAGTGACCAAACACATTTTTTTCTTTTTTTCTTTTCTTTTTATTAGAATGCTTAGAGGGACAAATCTACTGTCATTGCAGGGAAGTCACATTGGCACAAATCTAAATAATATTTTTTCTTCCACTAATCTGTTATAATATATCATAGTGAAACATTGTACATGTATATATATAGCAGTACTGGTCACCTTCACAAACTTTCCTTACTACAGTGTATAAGTATATTCTTTATAAAGGAAAGCATATTGTTGAGATTAAGGACATTTCTAAAGCAGTGTTCATTTTTCTTAACTTCATTGATGTTTTCCAAAAGCTATTTAACTAATTCACCCCTGAAATTTCATAATGGACTATTCCAACCTTTGCATTGGAAGAGTTTAAACGTGTGTTCAGGGGTGAATGAGTTAAGGAAGGTTTGTGAAACTAGGGCCAGAAACCGATTGTTTACCTCCACTAGATGCAGTGTTGGAGCAGGCAACAGAGGCATATTTCCCGCTCGGACATACGTCCAGTCGATAATCGTGTTTACACGATAGGATGGACCTCTCTTCCCCAATACATTGGACGTTGTTGATGGCGATCTTGTATTTGCTCATGTTTCCAAACACTGAGCAGCAGATACTGATGCCGTTCCGATATCCGAGCATTCGACAGGCAACTTGGGCGTCAACATCGTCAAAATCGTCAGCACACACCAACACATACTCGTTATCCTGCCAAACCTCTACGGCACCGAAGGTGATGTTGGGTTCTAGTCGTACTGTAGAACAGATAGATATTGTGAAAGTCAAGACAATAACATGGCAAATTTTTTTTTCGAAAATAAATATTATAACATATAATCATGCAGTGATCAACACACATGTCAAATTATTAGGCATTATAAATATTTCTGTAATTAAAAAAATTCTTCTGCAGTTTGGGTGGTTAAGTTTTTATACCAAAAACATTTTGTTTAAATGTATCAGAAATTTGCAACTCGGACACCTTGAAGTTTTGTTATCAAAAACATTTTGTTTTAACTTGGTTACCTTTTCCTGTACAGTAGACGCTGGCGTCATATCTGTGTGTGCGGCATGATGTGTGTGTGACGTTCCATCCCGTACTTCCACAACCCCAGACGGCCTTCTCATCCCCAGTACAGTGAACATAGTACAGCCAGGACCGCCCCGTTCCAGGGGGAAATGTTCCGGCTGACATAGCCACACCGTCCACAAAGCCAAGTTGGCGACACACTACCTTGGCGTTGTCATTATTCCAAAATGAGTCGCAAATCGTACCCCATTCTCCATTGTAGGCCATCTCCACGCGACCACTGTACTGGTTGTCTGAGCCTCCCAGACGTATCTGAAACCCTTAAAATAGAGAACAAGATTGAGTCATATCACTTGTGTGCAAGTATTGAAGGTAACTTTCTCAACATCTTTTAATAAAAGCAGAGAAGAATAAATAGGGATTTCATGAAACATCTGAATATCCCAGTCTATGTATAATTGATCTTTTAAATTATGCCTAGAGCCATATGATTGATTCAATCCTAGCAATGATAACTAAAACATGAGGTGGTCGGGTGAAGCAGTGGATAACACACTGGCCTTTCCCGATTGGATGTAAGAAGGTATTGGGTCGCCTGCACGACCACGTGGGTTTTCTCTGGGCACTCTCGATTCCACATTAAGACCCCCTCGCGCTAACATCCCGACCAACAAGAGTGATTAACATCAGTTAAAATAACTTGTTTCATAATTGTTGTAAAAATTAAAACTTGAATAGTTTTAATCGATACTGAAATATCTTAAAAGCGTAAAAAAGAATAAATAATATTTTTAGAAGACGGGTAACCTCATTGAAATCATTTAGAACCATTTTTCTCTAAAAGACTAAACCAGAACTGAGATTTCATTATCATATCTCAATTGAACTTACCAGAACTCCTGTAGCAAAATACTCGAGCTGCCAGACGATTAGATCGGCATGAAGTCTGAGCGGCAGTCTCGTTGTATGGACATTGATTGATGTTGGTTTCGTTGCCGAGACAGTTGACATTGGACATCCAGATTGGAGTACGAGAGCTGTAGTACCTTGAACCAAACATGGCTCCACCCTGATATCCCATCTGTCGACAAACCACCATGGCGTCCTTTTCCGTCCAGCCGTCAGCACAGATGGTTCCATTAATGCCATGCTTTTCTACTAACACTGTGGCGGGGAAGTCCCCAGCAGGGATGACCTTAACCTCTGTTGAAAAGAAATATAGAGAGAGCTAATATATACAACATTTCTATTATTTTTGTATTAACTCGTGAAAATGTATGCATGTATTTTTCATATATATGTTACAGGAAAGAAAAAATGCAGTTTTCAGACAGGGATTTGAACCCTTCGGCCCCTTTAAAATCTAAAATAGTTAACATATTTATTAAATAATATACTTACCATTATTATCGACAGGATTTTTAGAACAAAGGACGCTGGCGTAGTTGTAGGACCTTTTTGGACATGTGCCCTCTGTGAACTGACACTTGGAAATGGTCTGTTCTTCGCCTGTACAGTTGAGCTGGAGGATGGAGTCAAGATAGTACTTGGATCCAAAGGCGCCAGGCATCAGCGGTTTACTGTAGGGGAAGCCAAGCTCTCGACACACAACACTGGCATCACTCTTGTCGAATTGGTCAGCACACACGGTGACCCATTTACCGTTGTTGTACATCTCCACCCGCCCAGTGGTAGCATGGTCCTGACTCTCACCATTGCTGATCCTCACTAAAAACAATTCCAGTTATACAATGTAGCTATAATAGACTTCGCAGGAAGCAAACTATATCAATTCTTGCACATCCTACTCATTTATTGAGTTTATCAACTTTCAGGGGTGTACAATTCTACAATAATAATAATATACAACATTTGATATAGTGGCCTATCTAGCTCACATAAGCCATTCTAAAGCGCTTTACAGTACATAGATATATACAATTAATACAATTAGCATATTAAAACATTAATCAATACAATTTTGAGGAATTCGCAGGAGCTGCCTTAATTATCAGGCGCTAACTGCTAGTCCTATGCCACCTGGCTAATATCTCCCTATGTGTGTTTGCCTGCGTGTGCGCTGAAGATGTAATGTGTTCTGTTTGTAGTGGGAAGGTGCAACACACTTTCTCTGAATATCCATGCATAAGACGACTTCGAGGATTGAACCTCGGCCGCCTGCATGGAAGGCTGGAGTGTTCACCACTCGACCAATCTGCTAATATAAGCCAGATCAGTATTAAATTCTATGTCAGAGCTTAAATGCAACTTTTCAATATTTACTATGAAAATACAGACTTGAGTATGTAATAGAGTTTTTCACAGTTTGCATGTGGACTAGTACTCTAAATACAAAATTGTACACCCCTGATTTTAATATTATATTAGGACTGAAAGTTTTAAAGAGTGAGATACTGAACACCTCTTTTATTACTTATATAAAGTGCACTCATATTGTTCACACATCATTGTTAATTTTCAAGTTACAGATGTCATGATTTAGCACTATAATGCTATCAGTTAACAGTCAGGGATACAGTGGTTTTATATTTAGCACTTATGATTTAGCACATTACAGCAAGAAAGCATTTACGTATGACTACTGCTAATTACATTTACAGTACACCGTATTTATAATGAGGAATGGTCCAGAATTATACTAATGCGATCAACGATCTTTTTACCTAAGTTATCATTTCAGCATTGTTATTTTTCTTTTCTTTTTTTTTCTTCTGTAAATCCCAATGACTGGACTGATATATTTGTTAAAATGAAAAGTACCTGGTAATGGCCAACATTTGATTTGATATGCATCTGAAAATTTATTTTAGAATGACAATGTGACATCACAACTCAAAAGTTGTAGGTTATAATATTAAAGATTATAAATGTACAGAAAGTCAGTGAACTTGAAACAAGCCCATATATTTACCGTTGTTGTAACAGAAAACACCAGCATTGTGGTTTGGATTATTACAACGTGATTCAATTCCTCGCTTCCAGCCGGGGTTCTTACACATAAAGATACTCTTCTCAGCACCAAAACAGTTCATGGAGGTCAGAAACTTTGGCATTGGAGGTCCAGCTAAACCTCTGAATGAAATAAATAAATCATTAAAAAAATGATAGATATTACAAAATGTTTTACGTACCCAGTAATTCAATTTGTTGTTCTCTTTGAAGTAATTTGGATTCATGGATTTTGACAGTGTTCTATATTTTTTCTAGACTTACAACATTCCACTTGGCTAATAAATCACAGCGTCCAAACTAACAAAGTTTTACTGTACCCAGAAAGGGAAGTGTCTAGACTAACAAAGTTTTACTGTACCCAGAAAGGGAAGTGTCTAGACTAACAAAGTTTTACTGTACCCAGAAAGGGAAGTGTCTAGACTAACAAAGTTTTACTGTACCCAGAAAGGGAAGTGTCTAGACTAACAAAGTTTTACTGTACCCAGAAAGGGAAGTGTCTAGACTAACAAAGTTTTACTGTACCCAGAAAGGGAAGTGTCTAGACTAACAAAGTTTTACTGTACCCAGAAAGGGAAGTG
>JAUMHH010039956.1:0-10034 GCA_032359455.1 Chlamys rubida
ACAGAACACAATACATCTCCAGCACACACGCAGGCATACACACATAGGGAGATATTAGCCAGGTGGCATAGGACTAGATGTTAGCGCCTGATTAGGGAGCTCCTGCGAATTCCTCAAAATTGTATTGATTAATGTATATGCTAAAGTAACTGTATTAATTGTATATCTATGTACTGTAAAGCGATTTAGAGTGGCTTATGTTAGCTAGATAGGGCCGCTATATCAAATGCTGTATATTATTATTATTGTCATTAAATGAAACACAATACCTCACATTGAAACATATTTATGAATTGCATACTACTGTGCCAAATTTCTGTCACCGACTTACGTATGTTGACCTTGTATGTCAACATCTTATGTAACCATTGCGACGTACGAATCGCATAAGTCGATGAAAGAAATATTTCACCATAACATGTAATAAGAAATTACCAAATAAAACACTAATTGCAGTCAAAATATTTCTGAATTTTAATTCGGGTCAAGGAAGTCGTTATAATTCCATTAATTATCTTAGTGTTTTACCGTCGAATTCGATTGTTTATTAAATTAATTACAATTTAAACAAAGGCAAGAAATATAAAGAAGAAGTACCCGTACGTGCACTTTTATAAAAGGTGGTTTGAATTTTATTTTGACGAAGGGAAAAGTGTAATTATTGTAACGTAAAAGAGAAAAAAGTACTACACTTCTTCATTAACAGTGTACTATAAATCTAGCGGATGCATTAAAATGTCATTATAAATCTTAGCAAACAGGGGGCGGTGTAACGCATCAAACATGCCCTCTTAATTAACACTTAACTGTATAGCGCAGACAAGAACGGAAAGAATTCACGCATGCTTACATACCGAAAACAAAGACATCGAATCACAGTGTTAACAATGATAAAGAATTACACAACGTAAATAACGACACATATTTACATAGCGTAAACAATGATATGAAATCACATAGCATAAACAATGATAAAGAATTACACAGCGTAAACAAGAACAAAGAATCACATACCGACATCAAAGACACGGAATCACAGAGCATAAACAATGATAAAGAATTACACAGCGTAAACAAGAACAAAGAATTACATACTGAAAACAAAGACACAGAATTACAGAGTGTCAACAATGATAAGGAATAACATAGTGTAAACAAGTATACATATTAACATAGCGTAACATGATGTTGTTAGCATGAACAACAAATTATACATTTTTTCAGATCTTGTCTGTTTGTTCTATTCATTTCGTCCTAGTTTTTTTAATTTTGAGTTTGAATTTAGATGTTACTTGCACTTGGATGTGATGTTTCGCTTATATTTAAAGACTTAACATGAAATGATGTTGATATTAGCATTGCTTGGGTGCGGATGGATACAACTCTTCGTTTGAAACACCTAGTGAAGTATATAGTCAACTGAACACATTGCCCTGAGGCAGGCTAACACTAACAACATGCTCTGGAGTGGCGAATCAACTGTGCCATGAATGACAACATTTAGGAAAGGGGATGGATTATCGGCGACCGTTAATGTAAACATATTACCTTAACAATCAGAAACACCATTAGCCATTGCACAAGCACTGTTTACCGTACATGTGAACTACACATAATAGTTGCAAATTTGCAATAATGATGAATAGCTTCATTTAAAAACTTGCCTTCATTAGTCTAAATTCAACAGAAAAACCGTTGAAATATCATTCTGACAATGGAAAATGTCTTTGCAAAATAAAATGCACTCTTCCTAATCTCTAATTAGAACATATTGCATAACGCTTTTTTCATTGCGAGCAAAACGAAAAAGGAAATAGTGTCAAATCGTGCAGTTTATTTCTGGGTTGTGTTTGTACTATTGCATATAAGGAAGGTCAACTGAAGGACGATTTACTGATTTGCAGCAAGAAAAACCCTAATGTTTCTTTGTCGTGTTGTTTACTGATTATCCATATTATTATTTGTAAGTATAACAA
Source organism: Chlamys rubida (assembly GCA_032359455.1). Classification (NCBI taxonomy): domain Eukaryota; kingdom Metazoa; phylum Mollusca; class Bivalvia; order Pectinida; family Pectinidae; genus Chlamys; species Chlamys rubida. Next base: position 1,977 of record JAUMHH010039956.1, read on the forward strand.
TACACATTGTTTATTGGTTTTATCTGAACATAATCGTGACATACCATGATAACACGGACTTCACGTAAAATATCATGACATATGCGACAACGTGTCCTAAAGTGTTGACGCTACGACAACGTGTCCTAATGTGTTGACACTACGACAACGTGTCCTAAAGTGTTGACGCTACGACAACGTGTCTTAATGTGTTGACACTACGACAACGTGTCATAAAGTGTTGACACTACGATAACGTGTCCTAAAGTGTTGACGCTACATGTACAACAGTGTGTCCTAGTGAGTTTTCTTAAATAATTATAATTTCCAGATTCGAATCTCCTGCAGATTCGAGTATTTTCGTATCATTTTTCTTCTTGGCGAACTTTGATGGATACTTCAGACTTGATCATCAGCTATATTGTAATACCATGTATCTTTGTCTTTTCTTTGTGTTATATTTTCGTTTCTGTGGTATCACCTTTGACATCCTTGCTTAGTATGTTGGCAGAAAAAGGATAGGATGCGATCTTTTATTGTGATGTTAATTCCTTGGTCCTTAAGTATCCCCATCATCCTTGGATACCGCCGTCCTATGCCTATAACTGATGAGTGGTCTCAAAATATGTTCTAAAATGGCACATCGTAGGCATATGGTTTTTGACAATGCATATGATTACAAGTGGCTAACAAGACGTGCACCAAACTATTGCCAAAATAAAAAATGTTGTAATGTTTAAGGGGGCTAAGATCGAATTTTGTGCTTTCCACTGCCCCCAGTTATTGAAACAAAATTCAGACCCGGAGTCTACAGAAGTATGCTATAACAGGTCAACGGGTCAAGTATCATTTACAGACCGGAACAATGCTTTTGCTTTGGCCATTGTCATATCTAACAACGACAAGACTTTCCTGTTTACCTAATTCCAATCCTAGTTAGAGTGTTGAAGATATGACCCGGACAAATAGTTTCAAAGACTAGGATCCAAGCTCGAAAATATAGGTCACAGTGACCAATATTTTTGGTACGTACATGTAACACTTCACTATTCCAAAATTGTAAAAGTCAAATTGAAAAATTTAGGGAGTATGCCGTTGACAAACTTTCGGACGTACAAAAAGGGAGGCAGAATACTGAAGACGAAATAAGGATGAGGAACCTGTAACAAATATACGAAGCTGTGTTTTCGATATCTTGGAAACTAGCCCGACTGTAAATTTATGCAATACAAATAACTTAAATCTTCCGTTAAAATTTGTCATTCTTCTGCATTCCTACACCAACAAATTTTGGAAGTAGGTCATGAAATCACTTCAAATATATTACCAAAAACTTTGCAGGAAAGTCAGTCAATAGTTGTCACGTTTTCTACAGTTCGAGCGAAATCGAAATCAGACTTGTCAAAACTGGTCTTTTTAATCTTGTTATTTTGTGATTTTTGTCGGCGCTTCACAATGAAATTGTATGGCCACGCCTGTCTATTGTATTGTCGCATTTATCACACACAGTTTGATGTCCCGCGAGCTTGCCGTCTTTAAGTAACATTGAATGTCTATGATATGATTAAATAAAAAAACTTAATATATATCCATGTATATAAATATCAGTATTACGTGACACGGAAACATAAAATCACGACGGATGACAACTAGCATGGCTCGTGTTTTGTGTCCGGGCCTTGAACTCACGATCTACGTCACAAAATCTCCGACAAGGGGAACACCAGCCACTGTAAAATCTATATCAACACAACCTTCTCAGTACATGAAGGTTGGGTGTTGCAATAGTCAGCAGCCATTTATCCTCGACATGAGTATACTGAAAAATCGTCTATTGTTGAGTATCTGGTTGGAACAAATATAATTATTAACATGGTTGCGAATGACACGAATATAACATACTTCAGACGCTGTGCAATTACGACAGGTACATGTACATGTAAATTCAACCCGTCGGCTCAACGAAGTAATCTACGTGATACATTTTGTTTCTCCATGTCATTCTAAAATAGTATTTGGTTTTCTTTATGACAACCAGACTCTCATAATAGATACATGTACTTGTCATTTACTCAAACAAATAAATAAGCTTTTATTTGAATCCTTATGATAGCAAAAAAAAACTTCGGGAGTTTGAGCTATGCTATTAATACTTGACGTGTGCCCATTGGCATTGTTCCGTGTTGATTGGCAGCAGGTATGACAAACACCAACATGAAAAACATCTTTGAAAACAAGTATTTTCGTCGGCAAAACACTCAAGGACAAACTAGAATGGAAATAATATTATCTTAGTCGTCTAGAATTAGTATCACAGTGGCATTGAGATTGTTGTCCTGTCTGGATTGAGTGCCGCCAGCAAACCATGACCTATCCTATTATTTGGAGGGACAGTGAAAATCCGTCTTCATCCCATTACGTATATAGACATATATTCCGCTTTCCGTCATCGGGCTTCTTGGTTAGATGAGAGACTTAAGGCAATGGCCGTAGACGTCAGCAGGGATTCCTTAGCGACATCGTTAACTGAGTACTGGTCAGTATCTGGATTAAAGCGATCAATCATTTAGTGATTGGACTTCAACCGTCTTCTTAACAACACATATCCGTTAGGTTATTCTGATGGTGAAATAGAAAAACAATACACAGGGTCTCCAGGCGATCCGGTCTAAAATGGCCGATTTAAGTGTTTTGATACTTTTCTGCAAGTGCGACACACTTCTGGTGTATCTTTGGGATGTTTTCATCAATCAAACACAATCAGCAATGCTCTCAAGGCAATTTAGCCCTTGTCAAGTCATCAGAGGGATAAACAGATAACAAAAAAACAATTTTTGTACAAAAATATATAATTAACACAATCTTGGCATTACTCTAACAGTGCATGCATTTCACGTGCTCAGTAACAAGTGTTCACACGTACGACACATATGCACATTTTGAAAAATAGAAAAAGGATGGATAACAACAAATAATGCTTTACGCATGAATGCCAGCTGTTGTTGACATATCTCTTTTTGTGTTGTTTTCTGTAGAAAAAAGAAAATAGTACAGCGCCAAAATACAAGGACAAAATCGGAAGTGGAAAACTAAACAAAAAGACAACAAGAACTGAAAAAAGTCATCATGATTCCCCAAAAAAAAAAAAGAAGCAGGACCTGGACCCGTATTCATGAAAGCTTTCTCGTGCTCAAGTATGACTCTTTGCTAAACATTCTCGTTACTTGAATATATCATGTGACACTGCAAAACGACAAGTGTTAATATTGAAAATGGTATACGGCTTTGGGTATTTCCAAACCTCTTCCAAATCATGGACAAGTTGTGTAATTTTCATTCATTAATAACTAGAACAAGATACCCGGTTTGAGTACAGAATCCGAGTTTGAGCAGGGGAACAGTTTGATGAACACGGACCAAGGTACTCCAAAAGGGAAGGCGATTTTTGCACCTCAAATAGCATTCATCATACAAAGGAATTGTAAAATTCCATACCAGTGGATACATATTTAACGGCATGGACCTGTCTACACTTTCTGAAGTCGTGTTACTGTCATCTTCACATACCACATGAGTAGAATTGATCAGATGCATATACGTGAGCGAGGGAAACGACCAATTAAGTAACTGAAATTGTTTTTAGGTTACCCATTTTGATTACACTCTTTAAAAATTATATTTTTATAACTATGACATTGAAACAATATACAAACAAACGCAACCTTTCAATTGTGGTATTGTGTAAAACATTGTATGCAATTGACGTTGTTCTTATCGTTGTATAGACACTTTCGGCGACGCAAGAGCTATAGTTTTTAGAATATTGACAAGCAAAACGTTATTAAGAATTCCAGTCAGAGTTTAAGAAAACCACACTGAAAAAAACATCCACTGTAATAAATATATATAGATCTTGTATTTAAGTACAGCATTATATGACCATGAGCTTAAGCAGATCTTACAACAGTTCAGTTCTATCAAGATTTAATCGAAAAATTCAATGCAAATACATATTGTACTGATGATAACCTTATTTTCCTTTCATGTTCCGAGAGCGTTCTGCAGGGTCGTTTAGATGTCACAGTTATACCGCAATTCGGTCGACTCCCAAAAATGCAAGAACAGCGACATCAGTCAATCTGATGTTAAACACTTGCTTGTTCTTCAGGGTAATAATTGTCTCCCCTTCCTCGAAGGTAAAATTAGTATAAACATTTCCTTATTTTCGAATGTGATTGTCTTCATGATATTGTACCGATAATGGCCGACGGTAACAACAGAATACTCTCCGGTAGGTCCCAAATGGTATACAAAGTCTGTCCCTACAGCTAGATACTAATGTGAGTTATGTGTGCTGATTAGTGAAATCATCTAGTTAGGTAAAAACATCGAGAGAGTTACAACCCTGAGGCTCTGAATCAGTTTAACGTCTGATTTAATAGGAAACCCGTCAACGTGTAGGAGCCGAGAAGTGTTTAGTAGCGTCCCCTGGCGTATGTCGGGGCGTAGGCAACGCAACACAATACTGCAACTATTGCGTTTTATTTGAATATAAAAAGAATTGCAGAAATCGGCGAGATACAGCCTTATATCAGATTTCTATTACAAAATACGTTCGTTAAGGATAAACAAAAAAAAGAAATCAGTGTGAAAGGTCTAGCTGGCCAAGTATCGAATTCATACACCAAAGGAACAGGGGAAGACGCATCATGTAACCAAGGTTACAGTTACAAAGCTATGTAACACAATACATGCCAACACGAGGAATATGCCCAAAGCACATATGAATGCATATGTGACATGGAAAGTATCAAATAATAATGTTTTTAAATCCGGTATAGGTTTCTCAGAAAACGCCAAATTATACCCTACGTACGCCAAGAGGTCTATATTGATTGATAGAGCGAGATCCACGTATTTCTTCGACACGGGTTCCTCTACAAGTATGGATTACTTATGGTTGGAAATGTTCCCCCCGTTATGTTGTCTTTAAAATATTGAAGATCGTAATTAGGTTTGCAAATGTCTAAAAGTTCCTATTCCTGCTTTGTTAAAATGAATTATCTGTTTTTTATCATAGTTAAAGATTGAATAAAAAATAACCCAAATATAATTGCATATTTTTTGCTTTCTTAATTAATCTCATCAATCCAAGGGTTTTTTTCCGGGAATTAATACAGAATATTCCTTTTTATAAAAAGTTTAACTAGTTTATAGCCTGTTGGTATTGCAATACGATGAAAAAATCATTGGTCTGCATTCCTGCTTTTCTAGTTCAAAGTGGTGGTGTTGGTGGAAGGGGGTGGGGTGTTGGTGGTAAAATGACGTATGCATATCTTCAGACAATATTGTTTTAAGGCTTTCCCTAATGAAACGCGGAGATCTGATGGAGACGTGAATGCAAATATTGCATTTTGAAATAAGAGAAACATTGCATTTTGTTGATGAATTGGATTTTATCTGCAGTGTTCTGTGAAAACAATCTTGGTTTTGAACATTTATCATCAGAAACCGTCAAACATGTCGATTGATCACACTTTCACTCGTGGCATTTTCAAAATGTTAAATGTGAATGGTACTGCTGTAAACGACTTATCCACGAGAATTAAAATCCACAAAATAAGTGCTCAAATATTTCATTTCCCCTGTGTCATAGAATAAAATAAAGTCTATAACATCGGACTTTGGACTGTCAGAGATGTGTTACAATCGAAATGAAAACGATTTTACCTTTAACAGTTATGTTATATAGAGATATTTATTTCAACAAATTTTAATGACATATGTTGTACAGTCAAACAAATTGAGTTATAGGAAATCTGATATAAATTTTCTCCATAGAGGAAAGGGGTATGGTAGAGGTGGAATCTGTTGTGCTTATATCACTAATGACATATTTCAGCAGTTATTAAAGAACAAGAAGGAGAAGGCTTATATAGGCTTGGCCTGATGCCCTATCCCTTTGCATATTTTTTGCAATAAAATTTGTTGAAATGAAATTAAAGAACAACGGAACAGGTATAGGAGTGACGGTATTTTAAAAGCAAGTGCTCTGAATTGCGTGTTTCGTGAGTGTGGAAATGCATGACTGCGCTAACCTGTTAAGATTCGTCAATGCACTAAACCCCGAGTCACATTATGAAAATGTAGTTCATTTGCATCAATAATACTTGAGGAAAATCAATTAGGAAGGTCTATCTCGATAGCCTTTTAGGCATATATGTACCGAAATCTAATTGCCAGGTTTCCATAAAGGTATGGATGGTGAAGATCTCCTTTCAATCTACAATTGCTAAATATAGTATTAAATTAAGTGTTAACCATTTCATCGATAAACTGAATTAACCATATAACAGAGTAACACATAACACATAAATGTTATACATAAGAGGAAATAATCCAAAAAGGTAAGGTTCGGAAACATTAAATTATATTTATCTAACGGTATCCTAATGCATGCTTGGGAAAGACAACCAACTTCTGCATACTCGATGATTAAATTCTGAGATATCTCACTAGGAACACACTAGAAGTACTTCAAATGTGTCTGATTCACCCTTGCATTGCCCCACCTATCATTTTATGCCTGAAGTACTTTTTACTTTAACATTGTGATACAGAAATGCCATTGCCCTTGTAGATTTCACTCCAGTGACTGATCTCCTGTCTATTGACACCTTCCTCAAATGCATTTAGCTGTTAATAAAAACTCGGTAATAAAAACTTTACTCCAACATTGCTCCTACATCTGTATCTAAAGTGCATTCATATTCATATCATGTTCAATGTGACAGTATTTTTCTTACAAAATTTTACGTTTTCCTCTAAAAACTTCATAAGCCTAGTATTAAACGGAGAGCTATCTGTCATTGAGTACAAAAAAGTCGTTCGAACAGGATGCAATTACACTGGGAGACATTTACGGCTTGACTTTAGAACAGTAACCATTGTCTGTGGAAGACATGCGGTGGGTTGCTTGTTTCATTCTTTTTGGATAATGGAGACAATGGACACATTTTTTTCCCTAGTGTTAATGTTTTTAAACATGCGATTTGAAGCTTGTAGTTTCGTTGTCCCTACATGTACCTCGGTTCAAACTTAATAGACGTGACATTTCTATGATTCAACATATATCTGAGATAACAGGTGTTGTCGAAGAAGCGTATGTTTCCGGCTTAATTCGCCTTTAACTTCTTAAAACGTATTCATGTAAACTTTAATTTCTTCATATTTTGCTACAGTTTCTTAGATGATTTTTTAAATTTTCTTTTTTAATATTTTTATATTTTCTATGTTTTATCTTTAAATCGGTTTACTCTTTTTTCCACGTGTTTCATCTTCGCATGTAAAGGTGTAGGTCATGTGACGATATCAAGAGTAAAACACGGATCGCCTTTACGACTGACGTTTCAAAGTCATACTCAGAACACTGGTGAAATTCAAATTGAAGGGAGTTTCAATGTTTGTTACAGCTTCAAATCTCAGGTTTTGTTCAGTACCGGCCTGTAATGTAATTTTATGATAAGAAAATCTCGATTTTGCACTCAAAACACATGTCGATGTTATTACTACTTCAAGTCAACCTGCACGAATGTTCGTGACTTTCTTGCGGTTAATTCATTCTATCCATACAAAACCTCAACAATAGAAATTGGAAATTGACAAATATTTCAGAAATGATTTCATGTGACAAGAAAAGAGCACTAGGCAGGGCGAGGGGAAGAATGAGGAATATTTTTAATGAATTGCTTCATAATGTCCTATGCATTGTTCAGTCAAAACGTGTTGGATCTTCACATCCCACTGAAACGTGTCGGTGGCCTAGTGCAAACCTCTAAAATTGCTGAGTGTCATTTTAGTGACAAATTGTTCAGCTTTTATAAAGGATGAGTCTCGGCATGCCATTACAACATTGTCATTTAAACCTTAAAAAACGAAAGAGTATATGTTTCAATATTGATGGATATGAAAAAAGATAAATTTACACTGTTGTTGGTAATAATATACAGTTATTGACTTTTTTTAGGTTAATACGAGGATTTGTCGACCTGAGAAAGGTGATATTCTCCGAGGCCGCAG
>JAUMHH010039967.1:0-10032 GCA_032359455.1 Chlamys rubida
ACATGTAATATTACAGGGGTTATTCATTGTATAAAAATATCACCCATGGCCACCGTACGCTACTGTACACTGCTACCTATGTTATGCTATTACCCACTGTAAGAGACAGAAAACCACTGTTATGTTCTTACCCAGTGTTAGTTCCGGAGAAAGGAGGCCACTTTTTTTTATTCCTACCCACCGTTAATTCCTGACCAAAGAGCTTACCTCTATGTTTCGTTCTTCCTTTTTCTTGCGCTTTTCTTCCTCTTCTCTACGCTTTTCTTCCTCTTTTCTACGAATTTCCTCCTCTTCTATTCGTTTTTCCTCCTCTTCTCTACGCTTTTTTTCCTCTTTTCTACGTTTTTTCTCCTCTTCTTTACGCTTTTTCTCCTCTTCTATTCGTTTTTCCTCTCTTTCCCTTCGCTTTTCTTCCTCTTTTCTTCGTGTTTCGTCTTCTCTACTAGCCTTTTCCCCCTCTTTCCTTCGCTTTTCCTCTTCCTTTAGATTTTTCTCTTCCTTTCTTTCGTCTTCCCTTTGCCTACACTTCTCTCTTTGACAATTTTCCTTTTCTTGATCTCTGTTCTCTTCTTTGTTAAGATCTGTTACCTTTACAGAAAAGGAAACGGCATTGTATGAGATAGTAAATGTTTATGTTCAAGAGTTGTGGTATTCTCTGCCTTACAATTATGCAAAATCACTTTAATTAAGCAGCTTAAACATCTTCTGTTCAGGAGCAATTCGCTCGTTTTCTGATCTGTTCTACAATGTGGTTAGCATTAGACAGATGATAAGCATTGTTAGCCTGAAAGTTATGATTATTTGCCCTATTGCTCAATGGCTACCTAATGATTTACAACTTAAAAACATAGGAAAACGTCTATATATTTCGTTTGTCAGCTAGGGAGCGCAATGTTAGAAGCTCCAGCATAACGCATACATTCTGAGTAAAATGTACTTAAACTACTTAATAATTGGAAGGACATAATGGTATACCACAAATATAACTTTCCACAGGTATAACTTACCATAGGTATACCTTATCACAGGTATAATTTACCACGGGTTTAACTAACCACATGTTTAACTAACCACATGTATAACTTACCATAGGTATAACTTATCACAGGTATAATTTACCAAGGGTTTAACTAACCACATGTATAACTTAAATTTAAAGAAGAAAGCAAGACATCCAAGCTAATGCAATCACTCTGAATTGATCACAGTTGTTTTTCAAGCGACATTTAACAGTCTATAGATTGTGACATAAAAGCCAAACGTCGTCGTTTAATTTGCAGTTCTCAAGTATAGGTCACTGAGGGTGCTGTTATAATATCAACAGAATCTACCACTCCTTTGTGGTGAAAACAAGATTTTGAGCATGTCCAGAGCTGACCCTCAAAATTCGTATCCCTGGGGAATTATATTTATTAGTCTTTATCACACAAAATGATATTTTTGTCAACCGTATCAAGTTGAAAAGGTGGAAACAGTACACTGCACTAACATTGTAGTGTATTGAAATAAAAGGTAACAAGGATACGATGCATTAAGTGATTAAAATTTAATGATGATAATCTATTGTGAAGAGTAATGTGAATAGAGGCGATGTAACCATTTTTCATCATAAATGCTTTGTCTATAATAACCATGTGTCCATCAACAATGTTAAATGTCATAAGTACTATACGTGTATGTCAAACAACAGATGATATAATAATTACCATATTCCCATTACCAATGCCTATGAGGACACTGTTGTCATCAATACGACAGCTCAGTGGTATACGAAAGTGATGTCCTCCAGGCATAGCAGAATGACGACTGTAAAACAGAGAGAAAAAATCCAGAAATTATATACTTGTCATCAGAAATTTAGGGTAAAATGTTTATACCTCATTAGCGTTTAATCAAAATGAATATTGTTGATTTATTTCTTGTGTGACAGTCTATGTTTCTTACTAAAGCAGATCACTTTAGTAATGGAGATAAACTGTTACTTTTATCACTAAACATGTTAATGTACTCAAACAAGTAGTACATAACTATTAAAAAATACATTGTTCTTTGGAGTTAATACATCACTCTTTATTCGTCTGACTAGAATACAGATCATGTTTTACGCAGACCTATATACTTCTGAATAGAATACGCTGGTCTTAAAGACTGTACGAATGTTTTAGTTTTATCTTTGACTCTGAACGATTGTAGTAGGACTCTACATATCACGTTCCATAACAATTTTGCTATATTAGTATATTGCAATAACAGATAACCAGTTATGGCAGATAAGCATATAAAAACAAACACATCCTGATTTCATTTTAAAGTAAAACAAAATAAACAGCAATGGCAGTAAGTGTTTGTTTACGTTAATCAATCAATATACACTACATGTGTTACAGTATTTTTTTTATTAATTTACGAAATACTGGTGTAGTGCTTTATTTTTATATGTAGCTTGGCCTACAAGCGGGAAATTATCGGAATTCTATAATTAAAGTTGTAGTTACATCATGTAGAGTATTCCTAATGAAATACTAACCCATCAGCTTGGTCGGCGTGCTCGGTCTGTGTTCAGCCGAGACCACAAACAATGTAATGAAGAAAACCATCATGTTATAATTTAATAAATAATAACACTATTTAATTAATAGTAACATCATGTAATAATGTAAAAATAATAGTAACAACATGTTACAATGCAATAGTAATTACAACATGTTATAAAGTAATAAACCAGTAACACAATGTTATAATGTGATAAATATGTGCACTATATCAAAATGAAAATAAAAAGTAGCATCGTGTTCAAATGTGCTAAACAGTATCATTTATTAAACGCTATCACGTGTTGTGTTTTGATATGACATTTGTATTCGGGCATGTGTAATGTTTGATTTGCGGTATTGATTTGATAAACACTTTGATTGGACTCAAGTCTCAGTAATCCATTTTGGTTAGTGCGCATGATGATTATCCATCATTAAATAAATTCATTAAATTCGAATCTAAGTTTGTAAAAATTGCCACGGCCTAATATGCTGGCATTGACATGTACTTGTTTTGTAAGAAACGAGGCGGTGATTAATGAGGTGGATGTGCTGCTTAATACTGACGCATTATCCGTATCTTATAAAAAATAACTTACTGTCATGGTACAAGGAATATAAGGATATGCAAGGGAAGCTAGAATTACGAAAATTAGATCAATCTACACAGACTTTACAACACGCACTTTTCATGAGAAACGTATTTCAAAGAAACAATTGGTGACCGAATGAAAAGTATATCTTCTCAATTCCCTGGCGGAAGAACGGTACCAACAACGTGTCTTCCAGAATATTGACCAAGTTTACTAGGGTAAGCTAGCTTACAAATTCGACATTTTTGTCCGTCGGATTGTTACTGGGTATTCCATGTAGCGGTAAGTATGCGCTGTGAATGTGCCGTTTGTTTGTACGGCTTATTACCGTCAAGAGAAAAAATACAAAGTCTCTTAATCGTCTGTCTTCCTTTACTTGTTACAGATCATGCAATATTTGTTAATCTAACTTTTTGCTTAAATATGTCAGTTGTTGTTAAGTGGTGTCAGCACATCCGACATTAAAGCTTGTGTGAAACAATATGTCAACTAAGCTCGTTCAAACAGAGGAACCACGGGGAATAGGAATATAATAGAATAACAACTGAATGTGAAAAACTACGATATCATTTTTTTAAGTATTCCATTCTTTCAAATGTCTACTTAAAAAGTAAGTTGTCGGTATAATAATGTTCACTTTTAATTCAGCTGCATTCCTTATTAAATAAAGTTAATAGTCACCAGGTCAGGACTTTACTAGGGAATATAAACAGGTCTCTATGAAATGTCATGTCTTACAAATGTACCTGAACTTCTAGAGGTGGCGATTGTGGTCGTTGCCGTGGTGACGACGGCGATGGTTGCTCCGTTATCTTTTGTTGACTTCCATGCTGACAATTGACCTTTAATTGAAATAGATCATATTTTGTATTAGATTCTATTTAAAAAACAAATATATATAAACTAAATTCGTAGCAGCTGCGTTCATTATTAAAATAAAATTAATAGTCACCAGGTCAATAGGACCTACTAGGGAACATAAAAAGGTCTCTATGAAATGTCATGTCTTACAAATGTACCTGATCTTCTAGAGGTGGCGGTTGTGATCGTTGCTGTGGTGACGACGGCGATGGTTGCTCCGTTATCTTTTGTTGACTTTCAAGCCGACAAGCCAAGGCACCACATCGTAATTTGTGCATTTCTATAACAGCCTGTAACATAAGGTAACATTAGGTTATAATACACAGTGACAGTAAAGTATAGATGAACGGCTACATCTCCCATAAGGCATCATTCCAAAAAGTAAAACAGGAACTCAAAGTTAAAGACAACAGGAATCAATGAGACACAAAATGAAAATAGCAATGTGCTCCATAAGAGTATGTTTCCATACCACGATGGCATCTGTCAATCTTGTTAATTGTATTCTTCAGTTTAGGTATATTTAGCAACGTTGATAATAGCATATCTAATGAAATCCCCTACCGCAATTATAATATCTGTTTCCATGTTCTTTGCTTTCGATGCCACACGCTTCCCTGGGAGTTTATCATAATAAATATCACCGATCCTGTAAAATATAGAACAAGTTTACTCATAAAAAATGTAATTGATGATGAGCGCCTTACCTACCAACGTTAACAAAGATTACGACTGGTGACTGGTGAGATTCAGAAGAGATATCATATAATTGTTAGCACTTTGCGCCTCCCCCAGCCCCCGACTTCTGGGGTCAATTTGATGTTATTAAAAACCCAGAATTTGATTCGAAATGACATTTCGTTTGAACATTTACTACTCTTATGGTCATCTATAAAACCCTTCTTGTGAATATAATCCTTATCATCTAAGGATCCTTTTATGAACTTTTGGTGATACACAACCTATACGTTTCAGAGAAGAAGTCGTCTTAACATTTTGTAAACAATGAACCCTTATTTAGTATAATGCCATAGTATTCTAAGGAACGTTTTATGAAATAAAGATGAAAATCCAATATTTGTTTCCGAGGAGATGTCATTTGAAGTTTTGTACTCAACCCCTATGGCCTCGCCCCTCAGCCCCCTGGGGGTCGACCAATTATCGCTGATGAATACCTCCTAGTTTCATCAAAATCTGACGGATTGTTACTGAGTAGAAATTTAAAAAAAATATAATAGTTAAAGCATGACGGACGAAGAAAGACTTCTAAAACATTATGGCGTTAGGCATCATAACAAAAAAAAATCAATAACAATTAATTCTGAATTTTATGAAAACGGTCTTCAGTGACAAGAAATATCATATGTCATAAAAAAAATCGTTTGAAAGATGAGGAATGTAATTTACCGATATACAAAATGCTTTTCTGTCTGTCCCGTCCAGTATCCATATCGGTCGAGTTGAGGACGCCTCACCTTCGGAGAATGCATAATGATTAGTTCCACCTCGTCTGACAGTTGACCATTCCCAATGTTAACCTTAGCCGTCACTTTGACATGCACTTTAATGTTCTCTGTAATTGTATGTTAAACATTGCAATGAAAACAAAGATGGTCTCAATAGAGACATATTTGAAACAAGTATATATCAGACATAAAGTAACCGATTCAGATGGCCGTGGATGCATGTATAAACGACACATGTGTTCAGCTGTCACAGTATACTTATACAAATAACTAGGTGTTGTTCGGAATGATTATATGATTGTAAAAAAACGTGAAATTTGAGGAATTTTCTTACGAAAACTTACCTTTAATTTGTTTGAGAACAAAGCATTTTTGGAGTGTGTCATTCCTTTTGGGGGGGACACACGTTTGCTTGGTTATTCCGTTTTCAATGCAGAGCTCCACAGAATCTATGTATGCCAAAGATCTCTTATTTTTAAGCCCCCATTGTATCATAACCTACAATGATTTACAAGTACCTGGTAGAGTGGAAGTTATGACTTGTTGAACCTGTTAAAGTGACATAAATTAATAAAGAACGCAAATAAATATGGTTTAAATCATGACGAAGGTGACGGGAACGTCTTGTCGTGTGATACATCATATAGGTACAGCCTTAGTTATCACGTTATTACGAGTTAGTGTATTTTAAATACAAAATATTACATAGTATTTACAGAGTGATTGGTTATTTCCTGGTGCTGCTATTTTCCCCTTAATAAATATATTAAGTGGTCCATGAGACACCTCCATCCATCTTGGTCTGTCGTTATCAAATAATAAACGAATAGTATGAAAGAAGTGAAGCGCATTGTGGCCCTGGTACAAGTTGATGCTGGCAGTTTTGCTTGCCCATGTTCGCCCGTCTGTTCTGCATATATGTTGTTTCGATGTCACATCGCATGGACGGACGGAGAAATGTATGTAACGATGTTTCGGACTCTTCTTACATTGATTCTTATAGTGTTTATATATTTTGTAAATATTATCAGCTTATTTCTTTGCTAGTTAGTTTTTTAAAAATAAACAGACATGTTGATTCTAATACAATCAAGTGTAGACATCGGTATACTTCTAGCACAACCAAGGTGGGTACTACAACAACATAAAACATAATAGTATTTATTCGTAAAACTAATCGCCTTTCGAAACTAGTAAGTTTAAGTAGCAGATAAACCTTGAACCTACCTCTTCATCAATGAAACTGTCAATAACTTGGAGCTCTAGGGGATCAGGCGCTGGCGTGTAATACATCATATCAGATGTTGTCCTTTCTATAGTGTCCGTGTACATGGTAGTTCGGAAATGGTCCACAAGAAAGATCCTGAGACAGTATAGACAAAGATAAGTGGATTTCTTGGTAACTTATCCTATATATCCAGTGGTGGATGGCCAATGTGTTTATACACAGGGACTTTTGGGCCTGTATCCCTTGGCTTTTATGTAGGATGGGTTGTCAATAAATATACATGATTTATTTAATTGTTAATATCTAAAACATAAACAGAAAATGATTAAACAAAAGTTGTAAAATTTTCATTTCACAAGCTAAATTGGAGTTATCTCCCCTGCACTGTTTAATTGGATTATTATGACAGAATATATGTAATGTTTGTAAATAAGTCTGGAAAAGACTTAAATAGGCCTAGCCTGATGTCCAATCCAATTGTCATATATAAAGTCAATAAAATCTGTTGAAATTGAAAGAAAAGTTTTCCATGTGGTGTCTACCATTTGCATAAAACGAAGTAAATCTGGAAATGACCAATTAGAGTAAAAGGAAGCTTACTCCTTTTTGCAAAATTAATATAAATAAATCTTTATCAATTTTCCAGTTAAATCACCTTTGTATCGTTTTACCCTACCCAGATGTTTCATTAAACAGCTGAACACCATCCTTTTCAACTTCTTGTGGAATGGTAATACTGGTAAAGTTAAGCGAGAGATAATTACCCAGAGTTATGAAGATGATGGGCTTAAAAATATTAACATTACAGCTTTTATTTATGATATTAATACATCGAGTGAACTTTCTTATCTACAGGAAATATATGCTAATTGTAGGATTATCTTTTGGGATGATTTATTAAAAGCATAAACTGAGGGCAAAAGAGAGAGTACAACGCCATTCAGGACTTTCTGTTACATTTTGAAAACCTTTCAAAATATCCTTACCATTCCTTTTTCAATCAATAAAGAAGTTTGGTCTCGTTGAGTAAACAGTGATATATAACAGATTTGATAATGAATTTATTCTTCTAGTGAAGAATAACATATTACAATACTAGATGTTTACACGGGTCACTAAATGTTATTGCTCTTGTTATTTTTGCTTTAAACTCAGAAATACATTGCTTATAGAAAAGGAAAACAATGTCGAAATATATTTACAAATGAATATCAAAAGTGGCCAAAACTAGTCGAACTCGCCCCGATAATTAGTTGTCTTTGTGTTATCGTACGGTATATAGCTTATATACAGTACTGTTTGGTCGATGCTCATGTTAACTATCAGGACTCGGAAAGTCTGACATTGTCTGTTTGTCGGTCTCCTTCTGTCTTTTATAAAGTCTGTTTTGTCTGTCTGTCTTCCTTTCATTTTTTTTTCTGTGTTGCCAGTATTGTTTCATTTTTTCCCTTTCCTCTCTTTTCTCAACACCAATTCCTCTCTTAAACAATGAAATTGCAATACATGAAAGTTGAATGTTTTTGGATTATATTGTTAATACAGAATATAAAATGCAATTAAGTTTTATATGTATGTATTTTGTATTGTGCGTAAAGTATATGATGGCCTAAACAATAAGTGATAAAATAAAGACGACAAAGCAAATTCGTGATCGTTCTTCGTGTACTTTATTCCATAAGTGTGAATAAGCTGTATGTGAAACATGGTGCAAGTGTTTAGCATGTATGTGACCAATGGTGTAAAGTGTGTGTAACCTGTATGTGACCAATGGTGTAAAGTGTGTGTAACCTGTATGTGACCAATGGTGTAAAGTGTGTGTAACCTGTACGTGACCAATGGTGTAAAGTGTGTGTAACCTGTATGTGACCGATGGTGTAAAGTGTATGTAACCTGTATGTGACCAATGGTGTAAAGTGTGTGTAACCTGTATGTGACCGATGGTGTAAAGTGTATGTAACCTGTATGTGACCAAGGTGTAAAGTGTGTGTAACCTGTATGTGACCAATGGTGTAAAGTGTATTCACCTGTATGTGACCAAGGTGTAAAGTGTGTGTAACCTGTATGTGACCCAGGTGTAAAGTGTATATGTAACATGTATGTGACCAATGGTGTAAAGTGTGTGTAGCATGTATGTGACATTACCTGTATTCCTCACACGGTATCAAGCAATCGATCACTTGGGACTCTTTTCTGTCAATCCTATTATGAACCCATACACACTGTTTGCAGTCGACAACCTTTCTATTATGCACGATTTTGCTGTTACACCTGAAGCATAAATTGATCATATTAGTACAAACCAAACTGACTTTGTATATGTGACTATATTATACTCAATTCGAATTCGGGCTTGGATTTATTGAGTTTTTATATTCTTTGTAACCAAGTGCCATCATGTGTTGCATTGTATCCAATGCAAAATACACTGATCGATCGAAAATTAAATACGGAAAATGTTCCTTTTTCAGACGAGCCTTTATATTGTGTTTTTCTTTCCTAAATACTGATCAACCAATCTTACGATATCGCGCCTATGTGCGAATATTATCGTACAATGAGATGACCGATTCTAATTCGTTCATCTGTGCAGACGACGTGCGCGCAGTAGTTTTGGTGTGTTGTGCAATTGCACAATGAAGTGGAATAAAACACTTTATATCAATATTGTTTTTGTTTACTTTCGTTTGACTTTCACTACATATATGCTACCATACACTATGGCGACGGAACCCAAATGGCTTTTGGTTTCATCTTATAATAAATTGTTACTGATCATGAATAAATCCTGCATGAGTACAATATTGTATACCCTACTGAATCAATATTGTATACCCTACTGAATCAATAATGTATACCCTACTGAATCAATATTGTATACCCTCACTGAATCAATCTTTTATACCCCACTGAATCAATCTTGTATACCCCACTGAATCAATCTTGTATACCCCACTGAATCAATCTTGTAAACCCTACTGAATCAATTTTGTAAACCCTACTGAATCAATCTTGTATACCCTACTGAATCAAAAATGTATACCCTACTGAATCAATCTTGTATACCCTACTGAATCAATATTGTACACCCCACTGAATCAATATTGTATACCCTACTGAATCAATCTTGTAAACCCCACTGAATCAATATTGTACACCCCACTGAATCAATCTTGTATACCCCACTGAATCAATCTTGTACACCCCACTGAATCAATCTTGTATACCCTACTGAATCAATCTTGTATACCCCACTGAATCAATCTTGTATACCCTACTGAATCAATCTTGTATACCCTACTGAATCAATCTTGTATACCCTACTGAATCAATCTTGTATACCCTACTGAATC
>JAUMHH010039978.1:0-10032 GCA_032359455.1 Chlamys rubida
AGCTAGAGCGTTAACTCTGTCTGTTTATCAGACGTTAGGACCAATAGCGTTAACTCTCTATGTTTATCAGACTGTATGACCAATAGCGTTAATTCTCTATGTTCATCAGACTATATGACCAATAGCGTTAACTCTCTATGTTTATCAGACTATATGACCAATAGCGTTAATTCTCTATGTTCATCAGACTGTATGACCAATAGCGTTAATTATCTATGTTCATCAGACTGTATGACCAATAGCGCTAATAGTGTCTATGTTTATCAGACTGTATGACCAATAGTGTTAACTCTCTATGTTTATCAGACTGTAGGACCAATAGCGCTAATAGTGTCTGTTTATCAGACTGTATGACCAATAGTGTTAACTCTCTATGTTCATCAGACTGTACGACCAATAGCGTTAACTCTCTATGTTTATCAGACTGTATGACCAATAGCGTTATTTCTATATGTTTATCAGACTGTATGACCAATAGTCTTACCTATCTATGTTTATCAGACTGTACGACCAATAGCGTTAACTCTCTATGTTTATCAGACTGTATGACCATTAGCGTTAACTCTCTATGTCTATTAGACTATATGATCAATAGCGTTATTTCTCTATGTTTATCAGACTGTATGAACAATAGCTTTAACTATTTTTGTTTATCAGACTGTATGATCAATAGCGTTAGTTGTGTATGTTCATTAGACTGTATGACCAATAACGTTAACTATCAGACTGTATGACCAATAGCGTTAACTATCTATGTTTATCAGACTGTATGACAAATAGCGTTAACTCTCTATGTTTATCAGACTGCACGACCAACATGGTTTAATATTTTTGTTTATCAGACTGTATGACCAATAGCGTTAATTCTCTATGTTTATCAGACTGTATGACCAATAGCGTTAACTCTCTATGTTTATCAGACTGTACGACCAACAGTGTTTATTATTTTTGTTTATCAGACTGTATGACCAATAGCGTTAATTCTCTATGTTTATCAGACTGTATGAAAAAAAGCGTTTTCGTTCTAAGTTCATCAGACTGTATGATCAATAGCGTTATTTCGCTATGTTTATCACATTTTAAGCCATTTAGTTTTGGTTTTATGTGTTTATTCGTGAATGTCTCTTTTTACAGTAGTGTTGGCCCTCAATGACTCACATTGTCAATAGGCCGGTAAACAATACAAAAACAAAACAAAACAATCTCTATGTTTATCAATCTATATTACCGATAGCGTTTACTATCTATGTTTATCAGATTTTATGACCAAAAGCGTTTACTATCTACATTGTATGCCTATCAGCTAGTACGCATTATGATGTTTGCTTGTAAAGTTGTGTCATTCAAATAGATCTTAAATGCCAATGCTTAAATAAAAATCGATAAGGAAAATAATCAAGCTTCAATAAACCTTTAAAAAAAGCAAAATAATATCAATTACTTGTACCTTAACCCGATTTTGCGTAGTTCTCATTATATATTGTATCAATCAGACAGGTAGAACACTAGTGTTAAATATATAGCTTATATCAATGTAAAATAAAAAAAAAAAAAAAAAAAAAAAAAACATAAAAACGTGTGTTTACAAGATGTAAGAAAATAACCGTCAGCTCTATCTATCAGACGGTAATGATACTAGCGATAATTTATATATAGGCCAGACGGTAACAACAACTCATAACATACAACGTTTGACAGACTCTGGATCTAATAGGGTTGACTAATATATGTTTACCAGACTGTAACACCGTTACATGTAGCGTTGACTCGTACGTTTATATACGGTACGTATTATCTAGTGCTTCGCCTAGTCAGACATGATACATTGTAACCAAAACATAATTTAGTATCAATAGGATACACCTTATATAGGATATGTGCTTTAAATATAAAGAGTTTCCATAATATCTGTGGGAACTAAACACATGAAGGATTTTTTGTTTTGTTCCTGTGGAATAGAAACGAATATTAATTCCATATGATTAATTATTGTCAAAGAAACCTGATCTTGGCAGTTTAAAAGACTGCGTGACTGAGATATTTCTCATCGACACAGACGGTTATTGACTGTGATATAGGGACTCTCTCACCTCGCTTCCTCGAACAGCCACCTTGAATTAATATTAGAGAGTGTGAAAGTTTGGAAAGAATGACGGCTGACAAGCTCTGATACTGCATTTTACCGAATGGAAAAATAATGTCCATATTACCAAGATGTTGACAGAAACAGCGCTATACGTAGTCAGCAGTACAGGTTCAATACAATTCCGCAATGGGCACGGTCATTCGTCTGGCAGGAAAGGGGTTTTATGAGTCTGCAATAGCAATAGTCATTCGCGAGGCAAGAAAGTTTAATATGACTTTGCAATGGGCACATTCATTCACCAGGTAGGAAGGGTTCAATACAAGTATGCAAGGGACACGGTCGTTCCTAGGGCAGCAAAAGGTTATTTCGTCAGGCGGAAACGGTTATTATGAGTCTGAAATAGTGAACGTCATTCGCGAGGTAAGACAGTTTATTATAAGTTTGCTATCGGCAGTCATTCGCGAGGCAGGAAATATAATTATGAGTCTGCAATAGGCACGGTCATTCGCGAGGCAGGAAATGTAATTATGAGTCTGCAATAGGCACGGTCATTCGCGAGGTAGGAACGTTTGTTTTGAGTTTCCAATATGCACTGCCATCTTACAGACTGGAAAGGTAATTAAGAGTCTGCAATGGGAAGGTCGTTCGCGAGACAGGAAAGGTTAATATAAATGTGTAATAAGCACGATCATTTGCAAGACAGGAAGATCATTATAAGTCTACAATGAGCAGGTTGTTCGCGAGACAGGGAATATTATTTTGAGTTTGAGATAAGCACGATCATTTGCGAGACAGTAAAGTTTGAAGAACAATACTGCCATAGCCACGATCGTGTGCCAGGCAGAACATGTTAACGTACGAATCTCCAATGGTCATGGTCAGGGAAAATAAAAGAACGATTTCGTAATGGACATGGTCTTTCGCGGGGATGTAATGGGAGATTGTAATTTGGATTACACCAAAAGCATTTTGTGAATTCGTTAGGACATAGCTCTCCAATCAAAACCGAACACCTACGTCAGCATAAATAGATTGGAAGTGAGGGATTACCCTGACATGGTGGTGTATGTGTCAACAATTCAATATTAATCTGACATCTGCTATACAATCAAAGCCGGTAATGAAATACGTAATCAGCATTCAAACGGAATGGAATATATAGATTACTGAGATAACAGGGAAATAACATTCCCAATGAATGTCGACTGCAAGCTATTCTATAATCATATAATGTACTCGTATAATGTATATTTAAACTACTAAATTTCCTTTATGCAAGCGAAATGATTCTCCCAATGTATAAAAGCTGTTTCACATGCGCATTCAAATACAAATAGAATCCAAACAAGAGTATGATGAGATTTGTTTTCAAACTCGATAAAAATATCACGCTTATTTCATCAATTATAGATGTATTACGATGAAGCAGTGAGGTGTAACCATCCGGTATTGATAGACAAAACCCCATATCTGCTTTGTCGACCGTAGTAATGTTTCTACGCTGTGGCAGTCATAGTCCTATGATTGACTAATACATCTGACCGTGTTATATGGCAGAAATAGTATGCTAACATAAAGTAAAGCAAGTTAATCATTTGATATCATCACAAACTTATATATTTATTTGCATGTTTACAAATCACCATCTTTTTAACAAACACATCTGTAACAGTGCATCGATGACGACAAGATAACGAGAGTCGATATGGTATATAACCAGTTACAATTTGCTAATTGACGCGATTTATTATTGCCTCGTCATATTGAGTAAATTGTTCTTCGAAGTGCGGACTCATGTATCTGTTTATTTTATGTATAATAATTACAAAATTCGCATGTTTGCTAATAAGGCAATTTATGACACATGCTTGAGGCTATTTTCTCGTTCGGAAAACAACATTTAGTCAGCATACACGTAGAGCAAATTGAACGTAATTATCTGCCTTTCCTATCTCTTGTTAAAACGATATCATCTTCCAAACATCACAATTGATACAGCAGAACGACATTAGTTTTAAACCCTAATCAACCAGTAAATGGACAATGCATTATTTGTTATTTTATGCTATTCAGAATGGTCGACGCTTTCGTTTCAGACTAATTGTGTTCAGATCCTATGGTATTCAAGTTCCCCAGTGATTGGCGGTAATTTCGAGAATTGTGGAATGGGGAGTCATAGATAATGATATTCCCGAACACATTCGTATTTACATTTATACCATCTGGTTACAAAGATAGGCGACTGTAAATTATTTGTTGTCGGTGCTGACATGTAAAAACAACATGTAAGAGATATATGTGTTATATTATATCCAGGTTGTAACACATACAGCACACTAATATAAATAGGAATGCTACATTGAATCGAACCAATACTATACACATTATTAATGATGTATACATTTTAATTGTAATAGATGAAAATGTCTGGGCAATTTTTCCAGAAGTTCATGGAATTGAAATGAGAAATCTTTATGGACCTTCGAGATACAGCAGCTTGATCTGGATGTGTGATGTTGCGGACCTGTCTCGTTTGTACTGGATTCCAACACTTCACAAGAATCCTGATAAATAACGTTTTTAGCCATTATTCAAACTTCTCATGATCATTGTTTTACCATTAAATCAGGGTCACAGTCGTACTGTAACACTGTATGCTCAAGAAGTGGAATGAATGGAATGTGGAATTCGAAGGATTCAAAAGATCTTTTGAGAAACCTTGAACATCTTCTTCTCAATAATGACTCATATATCAAACCTTTTGTACCCTTTACATTACCATACCTCATACCAAACTGAGGGAGACCTTCGTTCTCTGATTATGAAAACATTCTTTTCCAAAATAAGGCGAACGGCGATATAACATATTGTTGCGAATTATTTTCGAGCATATTTTGTGAAAAGCACAACAACGCCCAAAATGATATAAACTTAGAACGAAGTTGTAGGAATGACTGAGTTGACAATATTTATGTGAAGTTCTGTGACAAGTTTTCCAGCATACTGAAAGCATTCTCTCTGGCCCACTTATTTTCGTATATACCCTCAAGAGCTTGAAACCAAGCAGATAAGCAGGTGAAATTCAATTTTCCTATCGTGAACTTTCTCTTTCTTGGTCGTAACATTCCTGTTTCTCTACAACGGTGTTAACACGTCACAGTTGATTCGGTATTCAAGAGCTTGCTCCCGCGATGGTTGGCGGCTGCTGACTGACAGTTACAAGACAGTATTCTCGATACATGTATGAGGAGGTGACACAGCTTGGAATTGTCCTAGATTTAAATGCCGGGTACCGTCGATGAAGCAGAATACGCTTATCCTTCCGAAACACATGGTCTTATTCTCCTTGTTCTTTCAGGGGTCTCCATGTAAACATTACCTCTGTTCATAATTTGCCCTAGATTTATCGATTTCGTGTTCGAAGTATTCTCTTGTTTCTTTCCCGACCCTTGCTTTAAATAATAGTGTCCGGGTTGTTTGACACTTATGGGGATTCATAAAACATAGTCCTTATGTGTCCAAGATACAGCTTCAATATGGAATCACAAAAGAAAAAAATCCTTAAGTATTAGTTCCGCAAAATACTATTCAGGCTTATAAAACATGTTGGTTGGAAGCAATATGTAACTTTAGCGATGAGGTCCCATAAGAGCGTCATTAACATTTAACATTTACTCTTATCAGACGAGAGATAAAAATGTCCCATTAAATTTCAATAAACGTTTTTGGCAAGCTAAGTGTCTGAGACATGATTTCACAGGAGACACTTTTTATTCGAACGTTTGAATTTGCTGTATAGCAAGTTACGTAGATGTTATATACTGAACGTGCTGAGGAGAACACAGAAACCATACTTTGTAGAATCACAAACCATCAAGAAACACTTAGCTCAGAAGTAGCGGTGGTGCCCAAATTATCATACCTTGCTACTTTATGCACATAACGACATTTTGGAGTAGATATATCTACAAAAGTAAACGCTAACCATTAAAAAGCAAAGGCGCAAGACACAAATTACTTACCTAATTCAATTTCAACATAGGAGTAGCTCACCCTGAAGCATATAAGAGCAACAATTGTGATTGAAATTTGATTAGTTCTCCAGCAGCCTACATTTTGCGTAGCTGTTACAAAATACAATACATTACTGGATGGATGGTACTTCTGACCACATGACTTTGTTATGGACCAGATTTTCAGCAAGATACAAGTGAAATATCTAAATCTAATTCCAACAGTAGTCATTTTAAAGATTTCTGGCGACAGTAAAAGCAAGTGACAATGCTACTCTATATGTTGGTATAATTGTAAATGCGATAAGATGCCTCAATCACGAACGCGCCGGCGCCTTCATGCAATAGCTAAATGTATTCAAAGGCTTGGTGATGGCCGATGTAAAATACCATTATATATTCCAATGTGACAGCGTCTTGTACTATTTAGTCTTCCCGCATATCTTCGTTTGTAACAGGGACAGGAGACACTTACCAGGTGATGACAAGCGCCTTACATATTCTTGTGGGGATGGCTTACAATGTTAAAAAACATGCGAATAACTTATAGAAGCTACAAAGTCTCGAGGATTTGATAATGAGTGATAACAGAGAGGGTCTGCAGAGATTCTACAATTCTAGTATCGGTATATTACTCACTGTTTTAACCTGACTATTCTTTTATTTGCTTCCTTCGCTCGGAGAAGGCAATTTTCAACTGCACAAAGAGGCCATTACCAAGCATATTCACTGGTTATTTTTACTTGACCTTTCCGTTTATGTTCAATAGTCACTGTTACATTGTTTAGTCTTAAATAATTCCGTATAACGCATGGCCGCCGTCTTAAATTTGGTGGCCATCATTGTTATTTTGATAATTTTCATCATTTTGCTTTTATTTGCTGTAGCTGTATCCTAAATGTAATCGTTTTCTATCAAACAGAACAGAGTTCTGTAATATCTTTTAATAATAGTTATTGACAGCAACCTTGAATTTGTGCGGCCCCTATCATTAATTTGCGTAGACAAATATCTTCGTCATGTAATTCTTGTCAGGCTCTTACCACGCAGTGAACAGTTGCTCCTTAATACTAATTTGAATAATTTTCACATTTATGTATAACTTGGTAACCCGGCTGTTTATCATGTTAATGTGACAAATAATTGCCATTTATAAACCTAATGTTATGACCGACAAACGAAATATAAAGCGAGTGTTATTTGTGAGAAGATGCTATGCTAGCATGGAGGCTAAAAGCATTGAATGACACGATGCTATCTTTGAAAAAGATTTGTTACAACTTTTGTCTGTCCTATTTCGCATAAATAACTGGCAAGTTAATGTCTCACCGAGTTCTAACATGATACAAATGTATAGCTGCCTACTTGTGTGATTATAACTTCGGCAAATTATCTCAGAACATGTAATAATTAATTGAATAGAATTCAAAATTCGTTGATATTTTCATTGATTATGTCGATATTTTCATAGATCATGTCGACATTTTTCAAACTTTTTTTGACATACGTAACTTGTCACTTGATGGCAGAAATATGCTGCCATAAAATTGTACGATTTGGTCCATGCATGATTTTAATTTAGATAACGATTATTATTGTACAAACAAATAAAAAAGTAACAAAAGACAATCATCCATCACAGAGACGTCACAATTAAAGACAAAGTATCGCTGTTTCTACTTGTGTAAAGCAATGTTCATGACAATTGTAAAAGTGCAACAATGCATCCGTCTGATTTGAAGGGGATAACAGCATATGTATGGTTGTTTGTGGGCACCACTGATATATTGTAATAATAGGGAATACTAACATTGCGTTAGTATCGTCCAATACAAGGTCAGGGATCACCAAGAACACATGATGACGTCACTTGGAAGAACTTCGGTATATAATGCTGGTGATAAAATAATGAAGGCGTATGTGTGATTTCCCAATGAGATGGAGTGGTGCAATATATAGATAACATTTGTGAGGGGGCGGATCAACCAGACATATAAACGGCCTATTTTGTATACAGGTTGGTTGGGACTGGGATTGGTTTTCTATATCTGGTGAGACTTATCAACCTTACATCAACGATTTGCTACAGTCTATACCGGATAACACACTTCACTATAGAATATTGTATATTGGCAAAGGTAACAAGCTGTCATCACTCTGTTGAAGAAGTCGAAAACGTATAACGATACTTATCAATTTCTTATTGGAATAATCGATTCTTCGGTGAATGGAAACAAGATTTATGGTACGTAAAAGGTCACGTGAGATCTCCGATATCTCTTTAATGATGGAAGTATGTCGTCCACTTTACAGTAACGTTATAAATCAAACAAGACGTGTTTCGATACTTGCCATACATCCCTTAAACATTCTTTCTGTAAGGGTTAGGGTATACTACTGAAATCGTAATACGTCTGAAGGAACAACACAAAAATATTGGTAAGTTCTATTATTTTTAATTTATGCAAATATATCAGTTAAATTTCAAAACTTCTTCATTTTGACATGGTGTCACAAATACTCCGGTGTCCCCACTCTATACCGCTGAAAACACCTCACTAAGCTACAAAGTGCTGAGTCAATAGAGTCATGTGTCTGTAGTCACGATATGATAGTGTTGACAACACTGGACCACTTTACGGCATTATTTGCCGTAAAGTGTCATCCGGGTCTTTGCCAATAGTTAAATAAGGTATTAGTGTAAGTTATATCGTCATTATTGTGTATTATTGTATGATTGGCCTATTGGTGAGGGTAAGGCATTTGTTTTTGTATTAAAAGTTGTTAAAGTGTGACGTAAGTTTGTTATTTTATAACGAAACAGAAAATATCGAGGCAGTTTATCCAAATACACTCTAACACTCTAATACTGCAGATGGGTAATATGTTTACCTATGCCGTCCTTTTGCTTGACAAATGATGAGACAGACGTTTTTTTGTGTTAAAAACAAACTTAACATTTATAACTGGTAGTATCACTTTTATAATTGACATATGAACTGTTTTATAAAATTGGTGAATGGTTTGTTTTTGTTGTGTATGACACAAGGTGTGTGTTTAAGTGTGGACAATAGTGGTCACTTAGAACTGTCACTAGATATATCCGGTACTGTAATTTTAAATCGGACTGTTCTGTTGCTTGTTTCGTCGGTCAATTATGATCAACCCCTGGAGTTTGTTACGGTGACATAGGTTTGTCCGGAATGTATGCCTTCTTTTACTGTTTCAAAACCCGATTGGAGTAAGTACACAATTTCCAATAAATCAACGTTGAAGACTTATCTACAATAAGTTTATGCTTTAACATCAAACTTATTGCACCAGTGATTATGTTTCGTGGGTTTTAATCAAAGAAATAGATTGAAAATCATATTAAACAAGAACTTTTGTGTACTATTGAATATGGTAAATAGACGGTATAATAGGCTTAATAACGGTATGGATTTGGCTAATTAATCGCATTAAAAATATTAAACTGTCAATTCTTTTTAAAGATATTCACAAGTTTGAATTTTTTGTTTTTTGAGGCTCTTTTAAAAATGTTAAAGTAGCATTATCAATGTTACATGTACATGTAGTTAATCTAAATAGAAATGTTGGTTTACGACTATTTGATTAAACAAGCTGTTTGCATTTATTTTCGTTACAGTAGATATTACACTTCAAATATTTCTCAAATACATGTATGTAATGTTCATCAACTCGTCATCCCTTCGTCATCAAATCTGTTCAAATAGGTCACATTACCCGGACTAATTGTGTCACGTCATTGGTTTCTTCTTTTTAACTAATATTATAATTTATTTAAAGTAATAATTTATTAAATAGTAAAAGATTATAGTTCCGCGAACTGAAGATATATTTAAGCATTGAACTGTTTTTGTATGGTATTTATGATCCATTTGAATGACACAGCTTTGCAAGCAAACAACA
>JAUMHH010039989.1:0-10032 GCA_032359455.1 Chlamys rubida
AGTTTTGATCTGTGTGTATTTTGTCGTATGGACTTTTATGTTATTGACAAAGCGAGATAGGCGAGACATATAATTACACGTAATTCTTGTTTGTATTTAACATTTTAGGGATGATACAATTTTGTTTAGAAACATGTTATTCATTTTTGTTAGTTTTTAATTTAATTTTGTAAACATATCCTGATCAAGGATTATTGTTGTTTTTATTAGGTTGGCAAGAAGACAACATTACATTGCAAAAGCCTTCAAGGAGGAGAGTGCAGTACGTTACTTTGATATTCTCCTCCGTACTATCCATGAGTCGGAGGCTACAGTTGACCAGCACGTCTCACAAATCATCTTCTCCTGACGCCATTTCTATTTTACTTTTTACTCTGCAAAAAAGACTGATTTATACACAAAGAAAACAATAAAGCAATTTTAGGATTGTTTATTGTAAAACAAAAAGGAAATTTCCGATTACCAATGACAGAAATTAATGCTGAATATATGTGTTGTGCATCATCCGTTAAAATTCACATCCTGGACTTCAAAACCATAGAATTGGCCTCAATATTATGGACAAAGACAAACTAAAACTGTGAATTATATGGATCCAGCTATGGGCTTGAGGGATAGTGCCAAAAGGGGTTGAATTGGCTAAAATTTCAATAATCTTCTCCTTCAGACCTAGTTATGCTAGAATCAAGTACTCTCATAGATTTTGGTGCAAGGCTTATCCTTATAAAAGAGATGTATTGGAATCAATAAAAACAAACGTGTGACTACAGTATGTTACATTATTTATTGACAATACTCAGAGAAAAAACAAAACGTGATTTTACATGTACCCGAATATATACATGTATAACATGTGACAAAAAGTAATGGTCCATAAAGCAAGTATTCCGCTATATATAAAATCTCAATCTTAATGGTACAATATTGGACATTGATAGAAGCAAAGACTTATATGTGTGACCTACATTTTACCTTAACATTCAAAGCATGATCAATTTAAATCTTTCCTGTTACATTTGTTGGAATTGCTAGTCAAGATATAATACCATTCACTGTAGGTTGTCACCATAGTTGTTACATAATAATAACAAAAAGAAATAGAATTTGAATAAAAAAGAAAATACTACGTTATTTGCAAGCGTTATTGTTTTGTTTTTTCGTTTACAAAAAAAGTGACTGTTTCGTGATGTCGGGACATTCGTTTATATTTACATCACCAAGTTGATAAGATGAACATTTTAGTTTAACATTGGTATACTATGTGTTCCTCTGATGATCAAAATCATCACTCGAATTATTTAATAATGCAACACAATTTGAAAGGAATTTTACCATAAACGCATTGAATCTCTAATTATTTTCTTATTTTTTCTTTGTGAACAGTTTTAAAAATGGTGGGAAAATTAATGGGAAGTAATCCTCCATTGTCGTGCAATGTAATACATTGGATGCATTAAAATTATTTAATAATGCTATTCACTTTAAAAGTAAAAACTATTTAACTACATTTGCCTTAAATTCACAGAACATCGTATTATTTTTCAATCTAATCTTTGCCAAAAAAGTTAAAATAGTATAATGGGAAAATATTCTATTAAGGGGAGGTAATATTTCATGATCATAAAACAGGTACTTAAAACTTCTTTCATAGAAAAAATGATATCAGGGTATATAGAGGTTGTCAAAAGTTTTCATTTCAAAATGCCACTTTTAGTTCTTACATGAATTGACAATTGAAAGGATTCAAAAATATCGTGACTGCCACTTGAATTAGCAAATGGAATGTTTGACTGTTTGAAAGTGCAATATTATAATAGTGTAACTCCAAAATGTGGTTTCAGAAAACTACTTTCCATTTAATGAAATACTGTTATATGGTTTGCTATGGATGTATCGTTCTGAGGTTTTTGCTCAACTCTCATGATTTATATATACATGTAACATCGGGTTACTTCCAACAAATTAACAAATGGCAACTTTTTTAAGTCTTAACAAATGTACCTTAATATTTTAATAACATTTTCATATTGATTTATATGAGATATTCTTAAGTGGTATATTTGAAATTTTAGATGGAGTAAAATAGTCCTTATTTATTTTTTTACCATACTTTATTGACAAGTTACACATTACTTTGGATCTAAGTACAATTGTACCAGTGTATCAATATAATCCATAACTTATAATCTTAACTTAATACCTCGTGGATTAGACCTGTGACCCCTAAACAGGGAAGGAGTTTTAAAAGGTAGGCCTATATAGTATAACAAGTTGCTAACAACTGTCTATTTCCTTCAAAACAATGATTTATTTCAATTCACAGTGAATAGCAAAATAATTTCATGTCAGAATCGTCAATTTCAAAAGCTAAATACTGTTGAATAAGCAGAAAATTGCATGTTTTGTCTTCAGCCAATAAACTTCTATGCATCCTTTATGAATTCCACAATCAAAAATTATAACATTAATTGAATTAAAAAAATGAATGTTGAATTCTGAAAATTATTTCTATGATTATTCTATGAATTTGTGTTAAATACCTAAGGCTAGAATTCCAGGTAAAAAAAAAATGATTGATAAACTTCTCACATTTGAACAAGTCTGATGAAATACATATGTCTGATGATATACATATGTTCGTCACCATTTATTTGTCAAAGATTCAAATGAATTAAAGTATACTCATCGTTTGAAATATCAAAAATAAAACAAAGATAGTCTGATCTGAAAAAAACAACTACAAAGAGTACATCTGTAAAGGTATCATGTTGTAGTCCGGTATAAACAAAGTTACGAGTACTGAACATTATACCACTAACAATGACTTTCTGAATTTTTCGGATTGAAACAAGACTGCTTCTATTAGAAGTACTACATTACATCGATAGCCTTGCTCAAGTCAGATGCTTTTTTTCATAATATTTTTTAAGGAAATGTTTGTCCCTTCAGGTGTCAGTAATTTAAATAAAAACAGTCCTCCATTAAAAGCCACCCATGCGTATCTTCTACTCAAGATCTAACCACTTTCTTGTATGATATCCTTCAAGTAGATCAAGGTTCAAAAACTTTTTCTACATGCACATAAAAATAACTTTTTAACAGTCTTCAAATTCACACAAGACCGATCCTCTTTTTAACGGTTATCTCAAAGTGAATCGTGGTTTGTTACACTCTTTTAACTATAAAGGGCAGTGTATTTATCTATGACATCAATACAGTCTGGGGGGAGGGGAAACGTCAACTTATGCCAAAAAAAAATTCATTGGGAAATAAAATGTATCCAAGATAATCCAGTCAGCTTTCGTATGTGACTATTCATTTGTCTATAGTCTGTTATAACCAGGTTTATTTCTCTACTGTTAAAATTTACCCATCACCAAATTATTGCTATGAATAGATAGAAATCAGTAGTTTGGTTTATTGAATTAAATCAATTTAATTAAAATCCTAATCAGATTTCACTTTGACATAGAAATGTTTGACTCGCAGATGGTCCAATGACCCTGACATTTTACGATGTGTATTGCTATTTATCTATGAATTACCTTTCTAATTCTATCATCCATCACTCACTAAGTAACTAAAGCATATACTTTCGATGACTGCGATGTAAAGAGGCGATCACTTTCTGTGAGAACAGCATGTATACTGGCTAACCTGCAGTAATTAACATACCCACAACAGCCCCAACCATTCCCGTCTGGAAACTAATGGATCTTCTTCATTACGCACATCTAATTTCTACAGCATATCCTTGCACCAACCATTTGACAGTTAACTCCCATTCACTTCCAACACTTAGTTCGTAGACACATATCACTTCTTTGAAATTGGTGACAAATTCCTGGACACAATGTCTTCCTGTTTGACAGAATGATCTCCGCGGCCTTTTAGTGCAGGAAGAGCTACAGTCTGCCTCGGAACTGTGTTTAAAGAATGAGTAGAGGACTGAAGTGATGTTTTGGACTGTGACGGAGTAGAACTGTGCACATTACCTAAACTCTTCGATGCCGACTGTAACGAGTCCGGTGCAGACACCTTCCCCACAGACCCTTTAGAGCTTTCCCCAGACACCTTCCCCACAGACCCTTTAGAGATATCCCCAGACACTCTGCCGACGGAACAGTTCAATCCATTGACAGAAATGTTAGCCGATGAATTCACAGAAGATATTGATATTGTTGAACCATTCCTGGACAGCTTCGAAAGTGGTCTGTTAGACAATTTTCCAGAAACGATATCAGATGATCTAATAGAACCGTTTTTTGAAATTTTATCTGCGGAATTAATAGAACCGTTTGCTGAAACTTTATCCACTGATTTTGTTGTTGTATATCCTAACTTGTTGGGTGCCGAACGAGAGTAAGTAGAAACTTTACCTACGGACCCATTTCCCGACATCTTTGATGGCGGACGGGAGTTGATTTGTCCCGATATCTTGGATCCTGACCGTATTTCGTGCCTTTTAAACCCGTATCTCACAGGTCCAGTAATGAAAATGGGTTCCTCGTCGCTTTCATCACAGAATGTGTCATCGTATGAACGATCTGTTGTTTCACTCATCAACGTCGAAATCGTCCTGTCAAACAACGAATCCTCCTCGAACTCCTCTCTTGATGAATGTGTTTTTTCTTCTGCATTTTTGACCTTGGGTGGCTCATCTCTGTATGGTTTCGCCTCGTCAATTTCTTCCAATTCACTTTCCAGACCAGTATATACGAACAGATTCTCTGGAGCCTCGTTCAGACCCTCTACCATCTCGTCTAGCTCCGAAGCCGTGGCGGACAACATGTCGGGCTTAAAATCACTGAGCAAATTATATTTCCCTTGAAAGAACGCTGGGAATACACCTGACTTCATGTGGGACGAAAGCCGTTCGATCACCTTGATGAACCAACGTGACCTTCCCTTCACCACTCCCATGCTTTTCTTGTGCTGATACAATACGGCATTTAAGATGACGCGATTTGTCAGAGAATGCAAGCAAAATGAATGTACGTCTTTGATTCTCTCTATCAACATGATGATGTCTCTGAAAAACTTTCCTGTCGTCATCTGACATATATAATGAAGAGCCCTGTCCTCTAGACAACCTATGTTGAGACCCCAGGAGCAGACAATACTGCCATCGTAACCACACCCATTGCTCCATGGCATCACAGTTGCCTCAAGGTAGAACATTTTTTCACCTTTCGTCAAGACGTCTTTGATATTCTTTTTGAAGTCTGTATGGAACTCATAATACGGCCGTCTGCTTGCTATTGGGACTTGCAGACGACACTGCTTCGGAACTTCACTGATTAAAATGCAGGGTACGATATTGAGCGTGAAGAACAAATGCGGTTGAATGGACTGGTTCGTGTAGAAGTTGATCAACACGGTTCCGTCTTTTTTACCAGAATATGATATGTCCATGGTGTGATGTTTTTTTGCTTTATGAGGTCTAGCCTCCCTTAAAAAGTCCACAGCAGCCATGATGCCTGCAAGCAGAAATGAAAAATAGGGACTTTATCAACAGACTTCATTACATTTGCTTTTGCTCCTGAATAAAAAACTGCAGGTTCAAATGGTTACCTCAGTTTGAAATAAGGAAGAAAGGAAAAACAAAAGAGAAGACAGATGCGGTATCGTGTTAAATTCCTAAACAAAGTCTACATGATGCATTGCCTGCAGGTAGAAAACCAGGCAGGCAAATACTGGTTCATGGACATTTCAAACTTACCGTCATTGAACCATTGGAGAATAAAGTCAGGTCTTAGGAACCCGTTTGTATCCACACAATGACCCCACTCTTTAGAGATCTGCATCTTGTCCACGGAAAACAGATTCTCGTTGACACCTAGAAGGATTCTATGGCTTGGGAATTCGCTGGGGGACTTGTACATCATCTGGAAGGAGGAAACATTAATTCTGTTAATCTCGTTATTGCCATCAGTACGAAATGAGCAGTGGCAATGTTAAGTTATTAGAAGAGACAATAAATGTGAGATTATTAATAATGATACCTTTATGTATTGGATACTAATCTGGTAACTTCAATTATAGTTATACAGATCGTTGTTCTGTTATGAAATCTATCTAGTGTTGTGATTTTCCGAATCCATAATGATTGTCACAAGAGGAAAACCACCAGAAAATCTGCATAATCACCGTGAATGTGTCGGGTTTTGCAGGCCTCTTAATTGGTACAAAACACTGGAATTCATTAGAATCAAGTGCTCGAAGATTTTCAAGTTCGGGCTTGCCTCCCCTTATTGAAATGTACTTTGAAAACAAAGGATGTATCCCATAGGCAGTGTTCGCAATCCTGGCGGCAAGCCCCATCGCTATCCCAAATGAGTTTTCCCTCCGACTTTCTAGTTCCCCTATGGTAATCCTTTCATTAAGAACTCCTGTGATAAAGTCTCCTAGTTCTGGGGGTCGGGTGGCCACGCCATCAGCTCCCTCCACTTCCTCGATAATGACGTCATCATCCTCATCTTCCAGCATGTTCTCTCTAGCTGCGTTCGTTGAAACAACGTCACACTACGTCACAATCGTATTCTGTAGAAATAAAATATGCTGGTGATATTATAAATGGTTAAATAACTATATTATCGCATTGGATATTGACAGAAAAAGACAACAACAACAGTACCTTCTGCAAAATACACAAAATCAGTACCTTTAACAAAAACAAAAGCATTACGAAAGGCAGCAATAGAACATTCCACAAAAGAGACAGCAACAGCAGTTAATATTCTTCTACACAAACAACAGCGTCTTCTACTAAAGTACAGCAACAACAGTTAATATTCTTCTACACACAAAAACAGCGTCTTCTACTTAAGTACAGCAACAACAGTTAATATTCTTCTACACACAAAAACAGCGTCTTCTACTAAAGTACAGCAACAACAGTTAATATTATTCTACACAAAACAACAGCGTCTTCCACTAAAGGACAACAATAACAGACCTTCCACAAAAGAGACATCAACAACAGTTAAATTTTCTTCTACACAAAAACACAGCGTCTTCTACTAAAGGACAACAATAACAGACCTTCCACAAAAAAGTACAGCAACAACAGTAACTTTTACAAAAGGACAACTATTGTTCATTCCACAAAAACAGTACGTTCAACGAAAAAACGCTGGGGACAAAACCGAATTAGTAGTTGAGAAAATGTCTTTCCGAAATTTTGCTGTTTGATTAAAGTTTGCATACTATGAAAAACAATGCTGGTTACTACATGTACATTAGAAAGTATCTCTTCAGTCTAATACGATCAGAAAGGCTTCATAGAAGAAGGTCATGATATGTATAAATCAGTAACATCCGGTTCTGCACAATGGTAAGATTGTCTGAATCAGGAAATTTAAACGAACATTTCCTCTTTGTCTCGGTTGCATAACTAAAACCAATATCTTTGTTTTTTTCTAAGGTTTGATATTACATACTTTGGTCTAGTCCGAAATTACTAGCTATCCACCCCATCAAAGTTTTTCGTAAATACAGACTAACACTGAACGATGTACTTATGAGATCTGTTAAGAATTGCCCACCTGACAAGGAACTTTTTGAGAGACGCTATCTCGGCTATCAGTGCGCCGTGTATCTCGCTACAGGCGACAAGTCATGTCGAAAATTCAGGGAAGTAAAATCCATTCTGTTCTTGTCAAAAGATATATCATTTGTCAATACCTAGCGAACTCATTTTCAAAATCTTCACGGACGCTACGAAATTATCTAGATTTTACAATATGTTAGGTTTGGACGAATGGTATTTTGTTTTAAAGGGAACAAAAATGGATTTTACTACTCTGCATTTTCGACAGGACTTGTCCCCTCAAGTGTAGGTTAGGGGTAGGGTGTATCTCTGGTTGTCTATATATACTAGGCATAGGAACCAATACAGCAGTCTTGTCGTGGCGTCCGTTCTAATGCATCACTTCCATTGTAGTAACCAGTTACACCCGGCAGTCTAGGACGTCACTGCTTCCGTTAGGTACAGTACTAAGTCCATTTGCCGGGCTTGGCTGGCTGCATAGATTATCTGGAGAGTCCCTATAGTGAGTGCGATTTTTAAATTTATACTAGTTTATGTATTTCTCAAAAATAATATACGATTATGATGTAATGTCATTATCAACTACACCTGTACGTAAATTTTATGTAAGAGATATATATTTTCAGTATCTAATCGATCTCGCCGGTATTTTTTTATCAACATGAAGTATATGCGATATGTCACCTATCATCAGGAAATGACACTTGTTTTATGTAGGTGGTACTTGGATTATTGTAGAGCGACCTTGGCAGATAATTGATTTGTAAACTTAATTAAGTGTATTGTATGTGTACAGGATATTAATTGATACACCCTTCAGTAACATGAATACTGCTTTATTCAGTTTAAACATTAAACTATACACCATAATATGATTGCCAAATGCAAAACTGTTGTATCTAAACCAGAAGCAGAATAAGTTAGTCATATTATTAATGGCATGTTACAAATCAAATATCCTACACAGATCTGTGCACGTTTTAAACAAGGTAGACATTCATTGTCATAACAAACACGTGTTTGCTATTGTTAAACACCGAATACATGCATGATTTCATAAAATATAAAGTGTACACCATTTTCTTTGGTGATGAATGTTGATGAATTTGTATACCTGTTTCAATATATTACAGATGTGAATGAGAGTCGAGTGTGTGATTATATATAGGTATTTTTAGTACGTAATGGAAGTTGAGAATACTTCACTAGATATTTACAGTAAGTTGTTGGGTTTGAGGATACATTTATTTACAGAACTTTCAGTGGTGAAGCATACGTCCCTAGATATTTATAGTCAGTGGTGGGGGTTGTGGATACGTTTTATGTCACTGAATATTTACAGGACTTTCAGGGGTGAAGAATACGTCACTAGACATATACATACAGTATACGTTGTGAGGGTTGGGTATTTGTCACCAGATAGGTATAATACATGGGAGTAGAAGATCAACAGATACTAATGTAATTGGAGCTGAGGATAGTCAAAGTAGTTAATGGGCGGTTGATGCTTCTTCACTGTTACATATAACCACATTGAATATATAGGGAATGTTGTCATATCTAAATTCTACTGCTATATATTAGATAATCGGACAACAAATGAATGCACTATTTTAACAAACTTGGCATTTATACAAGAGGTACAGTAGTACCGTCAAATTGGACAGATATCTATCGGTGTCTGAGTAATCCAGAAACTAGTACGATTTTTAACACCCATGATACTACATTGTAGATACTAATGCGGTTTCTTATTCAAAACTACATCTTAAAGGTACAATGGAGGGTTTGTTTTGCTTTTCAAATAATTACGATACAGCACTGTAGGATGTTAAGTGTCATTAACCATTTTAATAGGTTAAACACAAGATCGTGCCTTTTTTAGTAGTTAATTGGTGCTCACGTTTTGCAAGTCACTGTAATGTAGAATCTAGAGTTTATGCTCCATAGAACACCATGTCAAATTTGGGTATATACCTCAATCAGTTAGGTATCATTTGTTTTCGGTATTTCGTCAGTGTATCACATATCTACATATCACTAATACATTGGTGTATCGAGTATCAATCTTACGGGACTTAACACTCGTAACAAATAGTACACAACACGAATTACAATA
Source organism: Chlamys rubida (assembly GCA_032359455.1). Lineage (NCBI taxonomy): Eukaryota > Metazoa > Mollusca > Bivalvia > Pectinida > Pectinidae > Chlamys > Chlamys rubida. Next base: position 9,672 of record JAUMHH010039989.1, read on the forward strand.
TTACATTCAAAGCAAGGTTTAGCAGTCATTTATAACTGCCATAAACTTTACTAAATACATTCATTTTGAAGACGCATTATCAACTCTTGATACTAAACTAAATGGTTGAACTTAAGCGACGATTTAGGTCCGAATCAGTGACATAAACCGATGTAATCTCAATAGAATTTTGTATACAAAGTTATTAAACAGTGTTATAATCAGCATACAGGGTTATAGTACTGTTTACAGGGTTATATTTACTGTTTACAGAGTTATATTTACTGTTTACAGGGTAATATTTACTGTTTACAGGGTTGTATTCAATGTTTACATGGTTGTATGTACTGTTTACATGGTTATATTTACTGTTTACAGGGTT
>JAUMHH010040000.1:0-44688 GCA_032359455.1 Chlamys rubida
CGTATCGGGGGACGCCTTTTTGACTTTGAAATTAAAGTATAAGGAATGACAAGAAGTTTTTTTCGGTATATATCGTATAACCCGAAAAAAAACTTCTGGTCATTCCTTAATTAAAAGTCCAAAGCCAGATCGTTCGACCATTTTCCTAATATATTCAGGTTAGAGTATATTTCAGACTGTATCAACAAGTTTAGGGGATGAATATGACAGTAAAATGTCATCCGCAAATTAGCGTGATAATGAAGTAAGTTCGTTAGAAATCTCATTTATAAATATCAACAATAATAGTTGTCCTAGTACAGATCCTTGAGGTACACCCGCAGTGGTGTTTTAGCTGAAGATACGGATTCGTTAATAAATACTGCTTGTTCTTTATTCATAGGATAGTCTGGAATCCATTTGCCTGAGATGCCATATATTGTTTAAGTTTATAAAGCAATCCTGCGTGCCATACCCTATCGAAGGCTTTAGAGAAATCACAAAATACAAATGCTGTGCGTTCTTCTAATGACAAAAGAAGAGTGATACATTTCAATAAGTTGATGAGAGTATGAATGGTTTGGCAAAAATCAAGATTGACATTTATAGAATAAGTCGGTTTTATTTAATAATATTTATAATTATGCTTATATACTACTCGTTCAAAAATGTTCCCTACACATGTACAGCTAAGTTATGATAAAAGTCTATTATTTGAAACTGCATGGATGTTACCTGATTTAAATATTGGCATGACTATTGCAATTTTCCATTTTTTTATATTAAGAAGTATTTTTATAAAGGCCTGACTGCAGAGAGAAGTTAAAAATAATTAAGAGGTGGAGGGCGATCTCTTTCGTTATATATTTTAGCATTCTATGACTTATTCCATCAGGTCCTGTCGCTTTGTTTATATCTGATATTTGAATAATATCTTATACTTCTGATGGTGTGATATGGATGTCGGAAAGTAGTGAATAAGTTCGTTTATCAAATGGAGTTAACAAAATAAGAATAAGGCACTCCAAATCGGACATTTGACCAATATGCCCGTTATCACACAAAAAGATGGCATCCATCAAAAAACCTTCCATTCCATAAACCAACAGTTATCTCGGAAACAGAAGCAATATGTCTGTAATGATAAAAACAAACTTTGTTTATCTATTCTGTATTGCAGTGTTTATAGAGTTTGAAAAGTGACTTTATTTTGTATGTACTTCAATTAAATGTTTAAGTAAGACTACTAGGGGGTGGGCAGAGACGTTATATGTCTCTTTTTGTGGGTGGGGTTTGGCAAACAATTTGATCTGTTGTCTATACATCTACTTAGCAAAAGTATGCCATATTTTTTTTTATTAAAATCAGAAAAGTTAATGACTAAGAAACACCGAAAACTCAAACAATCGTAAAATTCAACAATGATCGTCGTGGCACAACTAGAATTTTATTTTGTTGGAGTTGCTTCCCCTTTACCACTTGGGGGAAACTTTTCTCTCTGGTCAATTCAAATGCCATACATCTATCAAATATGTCATAAATCTGAGACATGTTCGAATCCCGACTACAAAATTAAAAGATAATATTTATGGACGCAGAGACGTCTATTTTGACCTATACTATCAAAATATAACGTTTCCATAGAATTCTTCCTGGGTCATTTTGTAACTGGTCCTTTAGTTCTCTACCTGAACAAATGTTTAGAAGGCCGAAAGACCCAGGATCTACAGTAAAATCAGGATTATAAGGGACCAAAGACATCTGTTATCTCAAATAAAATACGTTTATTAGGTACGCCAGCAGTTAAAATATATTTTTTTCACTGCCCTAAAAAGAATTCCAAGGCAAATATATACTGTACAATAAAATCTTCAGAAAATGAACAAAATGGGGCCATGGATTTTGTTCTTGGCGAGTAAACATGTTTATAGTGAACATTGCAGGACCCTAGAAATGTGAGCTCTTCTGTACAACACTTTAATTTGGAGCTTTAGAAAAACTAATCTCTACAGTAAAACCTGTTTATAAGGAACTTATGGGGATCAAGAATTTTGCCGGTGATGTATAATTTGCTATAGTGTTAGCGCTTACCCCAATCTTTACTTAAAATATAACCAACATGGACAGCTTGCTACTAAACTGTACAATATGCGTAATAGTTTCTATTTTCCCATCGTTAAATTTCCCTTTCTTGATAGTTACAACCCCGGGGTACCCCACCAACGATGTTTACACATCACAGTTGATGTTTTTATCAAAGAGCTTGCTCCGAATATTTTGACTCCTGTGACGATGTCGGACAAACTTATGACACAAGGTTTCAAGATATGCAAATTGAGGAAGTCGACAGATCAGGAAATTGTTATGGTCATATCTAGCCCAGGTTTCTTCTGGCCCCGACACCAGACAGACATTTTGACAGATATATGTCTGACCCACACCAGACATCTATCTGTCAAAATGTCTAAGTCTGGTGTCAGGGCCAGAGGAAACTCGGGCTAGGTCATATCAGGATTGCTTTGGGAAATTTCCCATTTCCTTACGCGATATGAAAATGGAAGTTCTTAATTATGCTCATAAATGTGCCCTGTGCTTTCGGTTTAGTTGTCATTTCCCTGAGAATTACTTTGAGGACGTGACAGGATTGGGATCTGACTGAGATAAACATGACTGCATGGTGTCGTTGATGAAGCAGGAGATGCTTATATTCTTCTGGAACACTTGGACCTGTATCTATGATCCCATTCTCATGCTTAAGCATAGATTCTGTGCTCAAACCAACTTTCTTGTGTCTTGCTTCAATCATGTTACAAGGTAAAAACCTGAGATTCTGTTGTCACTTCCTTAGGATTACTTTCAGGACAAGACATTACTTGGGTTTGATGTACATATACAAAGCGGGTGTTGTTGATAGAGCAGAAGATGCTTCCGGATCACCTTTGCCTGTATTCATAAAACCATTCTCATGCTTAAGCTTGGAATCTGTGCTCAAACCAACTTTCTAATATATTGCTTAAATCATGCAACAAGGTCAAAAAGTAAAGTCTAGACATTGCAAACAATGATTGGCTCAACATCTCTCAAACATTCATCCCAATTATTGAAGAAAAAAATGTAAATTTTGATTAATTTATCACCAGAATAAGAAATTGGGCTTGAGCACAGAATCTGAGTTTGAGCATGAGGATGGTTTCATGAATACGGGCCAAGGGTCTTACAATACTTGTACTATTTCAAGAATCTCCATGAAAGTCTTTCCTTTATTGTTTTATGTCTATATTTTATTGATTTGGAGTTTGAAGTACATTTTTGTTGACAGTTCAGAATTCTCTTGTTTGCTTCAGATGTTCATAACAATAAGGTATTCTCCACCTGACAAATCTTAATCAAGTACTCACAATATGAGTAGTGTCAGTCTTTACTATATAGAATGACTTTGAATAACAACAAAAACAACCGAATATAATTCATTATATATTTTTTTTATTGTATTATTGTATTTTTTATGTATATTTCATATTTTGGTCAATTTTATACAATTTTTGTAATACTAACTTCAGACAAAACAAAACATGGATCATAACATTTCATGACAAATCAACAACAGCACGTAACCACGGCAACAGAATTGAGTTCCTTTCATGAACCCTTCAAAAAATGTCTGCTGAATTGTGAAGCAGAATTAAAGCAGTTGAACTTACATGCTAAATTGTGCACTTTTGAGTGCGATTCAGACGGTGCTTTCAGTCATAACACATTCAACACCAACAGTTACACAGAATATTGCACTAAATATATTGTGTTTCGGGTATTTGTCAGAAGCCTTTTTTTAAGATCTTTTTGTGATTTTGCATTTTAAAATCAAATTTAAAAATAAACAATTTTTAATAATTCTTTAACGTTTGTTATCTTTAAATTTTGAAATGCATAAAAGCACAATAAAGGTAAAAAAAAAAAAATTGTGTAATTTTGGCTCTGTTAAAACAATACCCAATATACAATTGTCACACAAAACATACACATACATACAATGATAAATATAGCAGCAAAGAGGTCTGATATCATTCATACACAGGAACAATGAAAGGAAAAAGAAGTTTAAATTAAATTTAAAATTGTAAAAAGAAATTCTCTGACAACAATTTACAACATTTTTGAATATTTTATCTACACTATGTTGACAGATCAAAAAGAAAAAAAATATAGATATAGTTATCTTATGAAGCATCTAAAAATGATTTGTAGCTTTTAGTTGATTAATTGTTGTAAAATCAACATTCAAAGGAAATTGATCAGATTTGTTTTTATGTAAGAAGTCATGTGACATGATCACATGACATGAAGTTGAGTGGAGATATCATGTGACATGAAAGAGTTTTATGGAAAAGTCATGTGCCATTAAAAAGACTACACATGTATACAAACAGGTATTTTTCTTTGGCAGTGGGTTGAAACATTTTGATGATCCAATTTGTTTACATAATTTGGTCAAAATATATAGACCAAATATTTCAGTCTCAGAAAACATCATTTCATCTTTAATTATTCGTGTTTAACAAGCTGACATTCTTTTGCCAATTTTTTTAGTAAAATAACATATTTCAAATGTCAGCTTATTAAATTTAGAGACTACAAAATTTAGTCTACCGATAGTCACAATACACACTTGAAGTTATCAACTTAATTAAGGATACACTATGTTATATACCTTACAATGTGATTTCTGATTTGTATTTTTATAAGAGTTATCTCCCTTATGGTATTTCTGAAAATCTCATATTATATGTCATTTATTTTTCACAGAATGTTGAACATCTTAACGTCATTTGAGAGGAGAGTGGATCACAATTTAAATATCTCGCTAATATTTATTGAAATGTTAAGAATCATATCCCAGGTACTGGTCATTGTTCCTTTTTGTTACCTATTTCAAATTCGCGAAAAATTAAATGGTTCACATTAAATAAAAGATACCTCAGTTTCACCAATGCTGGTATTTTCTGTCATCAATTGATAATACGCAAGTCCTAAATATGAATCATAAAAGACATTCAAGTAATTTTTTTTGAGAGTGGAACTCTCTTGAAAAGAGATTAGTTTCACAGTCAGGTAGCATATATACTTAACATAGACAAGACAAGTATTTGTTTTTATGGAACATTTCAATATAAACAAATTTGGCAAGAATTTTATACTGAGCACTGGAACATTAACCTTTCTCAGTCTCTAGCTGTCATATCACCCACCCTATTTCCTATCTTTCTCTCTCGCACTCTCATACTTTCTCCCTTTTTCTTCTTTAGTTGTCTTTGACAGTTATTCTCTCACTCCTATACCACTTATCACAAACTATCATACAACTGTGTCAGTTTTCAAAAAGAGTTCATCTATTTCATTACACAGATCATCAGCATTCACAGTATAGCTTCCCGACGTTGTGGTAACGTCGTCATCATCACGATTGGTCGTCGCACAGCTCTCACTGAGCGTGTCGTCAAATGTCGGTGTGACACTTTGAAGACGATTTGTTCTTTGGTTTTTATCACTGTTTACAGAACATCTGCCTGAGCGCAGATCAGCTGACGGCACCCTTGGAATGTCAACAAATTGTTTATGGTGTGGGGGATAGTTGTCCGATTGTAGCCTTTGCACTCGGTGCCCCTGACGAGGAGGCCGAGAGTGACTGCGCCCACCCTGGGCTACAGGATTCCTGTTAGAATTCCGTGGAAATGTGTCATTGTTAGAATGTCCAAAAGTGGAAAACATTGGTCTTCCTGCATTCACAGCATTTGAATTATAAGAGAGGGAAGAAACTCCGCTACTGTCTGTGGTTGAGAAATGTCGAGAATCTCTACTGTGATCTGAAAAAGAAAATTTTCATTTTGTCATTTTGCCATTAGAAAAGTGTATCTAAAGTTAAATATTGTGGTGCATTGAGGACACTGGAAACAATAAATATACAAAGCTAGAATAAAATAGATTTATTTCTATATTCTTCAAACCAGATTATGGCTTGGCATATATCGCATTTTTCACACTCAAATGAAATTGTATAATAGTGTGTATATCAGCAATGAAGAGGCATCAATTCACTTTTTTCGCTACATTTCTGAACAAAATCTACTTAAACTCCATCTTTCAATAACCAGAAATTAAATTGATCCTGTCCAGTTTTTTAAACAGTATATATCTTGTTTTGAGTGTACACCAACTTTGATTGGCCGAAATACCTACCTAACTCAGGCTGTTGAGAGAGTCCTGCATTACGGAGGTCCTCCTCACTTCCACCTCGGCCACTGTCACTTGTCGTAGATTCTCCAGACAGGTCGCTACGGTTATCGTCATGGTGACCATCCTGGTGGGGCCGTGGTACTGACAACTGTTTTTTCTGTAAAACCAACCAAACATTATTATCTAATCAATCAATTACAGCCATTAGAATAATTTAATTAAGAAATCAAGCATCAAACTCAAAAAAGATAATGTCTACCTACATTTAAAGCTTAATTAATTGGCTGGGGAATTACGGAGGAAGTTTTGAAAGTGCACCACAGCGATAGATTTCTTAATGAAATCACCGGGGTTAGCTTGATAAAGTCTCAACAGGACAAAAAATCTGTTCATTTGATGATTTTCAGTGTAAATTTTATCCTGCACCTGCAGCTCTAGGCGATTGGCCTACATGTAGTTGTGTAACCAGCTAGGACTCAAGGGAAAACAATTCTTAGGCTCTAGGATCCGTTTTGTGTCTGTTTTCCCTGTAATTAATCTTAGCAATGGGCCTAAAGCGATATCTCCCATCCCCAAATACAAGTGTTGAGCGTCACACCTGCCATGTGAATTACACCCCAGGGAGAAACAGCAGACATTTTACATTGACTAGAGTTTAAAGACTGTTTCTTTCAAGTTAAAAAAAAAGTTGTCAACATAATAATTCTGAATACGAAGATGAACGATAATTTCTATCATGTTTTTTGGGTCAAAATTGGTTCAATTGAACACCATACACCTAGCTACACTTTTAGAGATTTATACTTAACTTTCGATTTAGAGATTTGAACATTAGTTTTAAAATATCTGTAAAAAAAGTTGTAAAATAAATTACATTAAGCTATTCATGAATTTATGGACCCTACCTACAATTACACTCAGTTGTTTGAAGCTTTTACCAGCTTTCCACATCAAATTCATAAAATTAAAAAATTGTATAAATAATTCAATTAAAACAGATTAGAGATTCTCTACTCTTTGTTAGTAATTTCAAATGAATATGCACTTTTCAGAAAATTTCTAAACAATTTTCAAACATCACTTTATATTAAAGATTCATATAAATGTAATCTATTAAGCTAACAAGGCTTTGCAGATTTGGGTCTTAAGTATTTACAGGTGTGGTTCAGGGTGTGATGTAGCTGTTAGCCCCGGGGCTCTGTGCCAGGTACATGAGTAATGTCTAATAAGTAGTCTTACACACTTCCTAGGTAAAAAATTGTTGCCTGTACAGAAAACCAATCAATAACACAATGACAGAGTTTTTGATACCCGAGAATATTGAACAACTGTTGACCTTGGAGAGTCTTTTATCCCGACACCCTAATTTATCTCGTCACCTCAACCCTTCTCCCCACCCCTATCTTATAGATCTCAGTTATACTGACACCACTAGACAATGACGTCTAATTTGTCAACCCTAGAAATGGCCACTGGGCGACAAATTACGTATCAAAAAGATATCTGCGGGGAGTAAAATTCAATTGGTTTTCTTAAGGGTAAGTTTAAGAAATACAAATTGATTATGTAGACAATTTGTTGAAATTGGCGCCGATAATCTCTCAAAGTCGCCATACCTTGACATATGAAATTGGAGTAGCCTTACGTAAATTATATCTATCTCAGTATATTCGAAAGCTTCAGGCTCTCTTGGATCACTGGCTAATTAACCTAATGTTTGTACAATGAATTCATTTTTGAATTTAGAGATTAGTCGAATATCGGTAAACAGATGGACAAATATCAGACTCGAACGTTATCAATTTACAATACAGGCCCGTATACGAAATAATTTGTTTTTCCATAATTAATTACTTATAAAGGTGCACTAATATTTAATGAAAAGTAGGTCTTTTTGTTTTTCATTAGTCAAATTACAATTCAGGCCCATATACGAAATACACATGAATTTTTTTTATTTTTTTTTCATTTGTTATCAAGGTGTATTAATATTTCATGACAAGTAGTTCTTGTATTATTTCTACCTGGCAGATAAAAACGTTTGTTTTCAGAAACAACCCATTGCTTTAAGAAAGGTGGAGTTCTAAGGTATGGTGTTGGGAGGGCTCTAGGATGGGGTTTGGGTGGACCGGTAGATCTAGGAGAGGGGTGATTGTGACAGTATATGGTTGGATAGCATAAATGTGATGTTTCTCTCAAGGAAATTATATCCAGGTTTGATATAGATGAAGAAGGGCCACAATTATCAATGATGACAGGGGTGTTACCTACCTCTGTGTGTTGTGGGTGTTTCCTCCAGACCGACTGACCCCCTCCGTCCTGTGACATCAGGAGCTGCTGTTGGACACGGAGAGAAGCCATGCGATGCACCTGCTTTTGTTTGTTGTCCGAGAGGTTACTGCCCTCCCTACTATGGCTGCTGGTCTGTTGAGGAGCAAGCTGGAAATAAAAACAATTCATAATTGAAGCTTGTTTACACATCTCTAATCGATATTTAATTTACAATATACATATGGAAATTAAAATCGAGATATAATTTGTCTGTTTCGGGAGATTTTTAAACATCAATGCAGCCAGTTTCATAATTCTCCACATTCAAGCACATGGATGGTAATACAATTTCTGGATTGCTGGAATAATTTTGAACTGTAAAATAGAAAAGTGTTCCAAAAAACACTACCTGGTAACTATAAAATTGGACAACCAGTGGGTAGACTTCCATTTTTTTTCTTTCTAATTTTAATGATCAACCTTGTTAAATTACTTATCTGTTTTATTAATATATTATTCATGATATTATGCTGAACAGTTTATTGCTGTTTAGGATCGGGAAAATATTGATTTAGAACGAAGATCAGATTGCTGAACCATGATAAAAGAATCACGTAGGTCTACAATGTCAAGTAATAATTTAACAGATCTATAAATAGGTCAGTAAATTAATATTCATTACACAGGAAAATCAAATATTATATGTTTCTTCAATATTTGTCTGAGACCCACACTAACAACCCCCCATTGTTAGGTTATAATGACAAGACAGAGAGCAGCCTGGGTCTTACGTAGCTAAGCTAGTAGATCAATATTAATAACTATAACAGCTTAAAGCACAGGTAAATTTTATCAAACAGATGTCTGATAACGACAAAAACACAGTTAATGCATTATCCTTTAATTAAATTATATCATTTTTGTCAAATGAAGGCCAAACATAAGAGAAATTTACGTTACATAAAATGTGACAATGTTTTTCTCACATTAATCGCAAAAATAATTTCGGGGAATATTCCATGGAGTCAATGAGCAGGTGATGCTCCGATGTCTCGTGGCTGACAGGGTGGCGATATTCAGGCGGGGAGATACCCGATACCTACATCCTGTTAGGGCTGTTATTGCGACTTGTTTGTACGCTCACGGTATTAAAGAAACATGCAAACATGGCTCTTAGGATTAATCAGGCCGAGACAAACATACAAGGAGTTAGATGCAAGCTGCCAATTTTCCCAACATGGAGGTGTGTTTTCCGAGCACTTGTCAGTGGGGCCATAGGACAACCCTGTCTGAGGCAGTAATCAGGTATTACAGGAACGTTATTGACTCTCGGTATTAAATCAGAGTGACGTTCGTAAACAAGAGGGGCTGGAGCAGAATGGGGGACAGTTTGTTTATTGTTGACACACTGGTCACTTGAGACAAGATCTTGTGTGCTCAAGTGGTCATTCTAGTGGTCATCTCTGGCTCTTATGCTGGCTATCTTGGTCAGTTAACTGATTAGGGATTAGGTAAAGAGTTATATAGAGCTAGTCTTTAACGGGATATCTGTTTCAGACATATCAACTGTCGACTTATACATTATGTTATCAAATACACTATATAAGTCTTCCATCATTCTGAGGATTAGATTCCATTTTAATAATTTCTATAATCAAAAAGTCTTCCATCAATTTAAAAATCAGATTTTGAAAAAAAGCTTTAATTCCACAAAAAATGTGATTGTTTTCTTAAAGAAGTGAAAATGTATGTGTAGAAAATTTCTAAATTATTTCACTTTTGATCAAAGGCATAAAAAAATATATTACCATATACATAACAAATAATCGCATTTAGGTAAAATTTAAATATAAATTTTTGAATTAGTTGAACTTATACGAAACCAGATTCAAAACATTCCACTATATGGTAACTCAAAAGTTTGGGATATTTACAAGCATAATTCATTTAAAATTTTGCGAGAATTGGGGTGAAGCTTTACATAATGTGTACACTACACACTAAAATTAAAGATATTGTTTTGAATTTCCTGATAAATATTCTAATGAAATTATATTACATACAAAAGTATGTATATATTTGTGCTTTCCTTATTGTTTTCTTAACATGATCACAATTAATACCAATTAAATAGATTTTTATTATGCATTAAATACCTTCTATTCACCCACTACAGCCTTGACACTTCTAGCCAGCCAGATGATAGCTAGCCAGATGGTGACCTCCCCTACCCTTTAATTAGGATAAGAATGCTTACCTGTTTGTTGGAGGGATCGTCCATCATGGAGCCACCCGCCTTGAAGGTGACCATTCCTGAGGAGGTAAGACTGTGTGGGACGGAGGATGCAAGACTCGGAGGAACGGTGAAGGTGAAGCCACTATCCTGTTCATCATCCAAAGAAAAACTGACTTCTTTCCTGTTCGGTTTGTTCATCATATGGTGTGGAGGTAGAAACTCGTCACGCGAACCTTTCGACGACGATGACCGGTTACTTCCCCGACCCATTGTCTGAATAATCTTCATTTCTTCAGCACTTTTTGAATTGTAATTACGCTTTTTCATGTCGATCCTACGAATGATGCAGATTGAGATGATGATTGCTGTCGAGAGGACAAAAGTGATACACGCTATCGCTATTGCGATGAGTATGTTGCCACTAGTTACGACTACTTCCTCCGATACGACAGTACTGTTGACAAACTGAACCTGTATGTTGATGTAATGACGTGTGCTCTGTTTTGGCATACCATTATCTTCTAAAGAAATGTCCAACGTATACATCTTTATTTCGAAAAGCTTAATTTCCCTTTTCAATAAAATCTCACCCGAGTTACGATCAAGTTTGAACAATCCATCGTCATCACCGCTTATAATGATGAAGCTTATTTCTGCATTTTCGCCGATGTCTGCATCCTCAGCTACAATAGTTGTGACGAGAGATTCGGGTTCAGCTCGGTACGACAGAAGGATAGAACTGTTGGTCTCGTTGGGGAATGTCATCACAGGTGCATTATCGTTAAGGTCCTTGACTCGTACTATCACCTGAGCTGTGTTCTCACGAGAGTTGGAACCATTGTCCCTAGCAATGACCCGAAAGTGGTACTCATCTTGCCTCTCACGGTCCATTTCACGGTATGTTCCCAGTTTTCCAGTCCTCTTTGAGATTGAGAACGGCATGGTGATATATTCGGGAGGTATAATATAAGAAATCTGTCCATTCTCACCCAAATCGTCATCTGTTGCTGTCACATTTCCGAAAAATCCAAGAGAAAGTTCATACACATCAAACTCATACACTTCCTGCGTGAACTTGGGTGTGATGTCGTTTTGATCAGTGATGGTAAGAATGATAGTAGCAGTAGCTGTGTATCTTTTTGTTAGGCCATTGTCCGCAGCAAACACGCGAAACTCCAGCCGATCAACCGTCTCGCGGTCAAAAGGTACCCGGGACTCTATAATGCCCGACTGTGCACCAATAGAGAACAGTGAGTGTGCATCCTCCGGGAGGCTGTAGGTGACCCTGGCATTCATTCCCTGGTCCGAGTCCATGGCACTGACTTTGGTTATGAGGGCAGGAGCAGGAGTGTTCTCCGACACCTTGGTGTTGTACACACGGTTCATGAACTCAGGCGGGTTATCGTTTTCGTCCGTCACTTGCATGCCGAACGTAATACTATTGTTGAGTGAGGGCACTCCACCATCATGACAGAAAATGGTGATAACGTGTTCAATCTGGTCCTCGCGATCAAGTAGACCATTCACAACGATGATGAACTCGTTCCCACCCATGGGGTTCATGCGAAACAGTGGGTTGTCAATTGAACATGTGACCTCCCCGTTTTTACCTACATCACCATCCAGTGCCTGGATATGCGCGATGGGTGTGTCCACCGCCGAGTTTTCCATGACCTCTCCATCCTTTGGAGTCAAATAATTGATGTTAATATCTGGAGAGTTGTTATTTTTATCTTCCACTGTTACCACGACGACAGATTGGTTGTCATTCGGAGGATTACCCTGATCAAAAGCGACAACAATAAATGTGTAGCTACCTCCCTGTACATATTCAAGCTTCCTGACGAGACTGATGTTGCCAGATCTTTCATCGATACTGAAATATTCAGTGACTTCCGTCCCTACACGGTCACTAAAACGATATCTAACCTCCCCATTCTGTCCAATATCCTTGTCCGTAGCCTTGATCTGTAGAATGTTGGAATTGACAGCCATGTCCTCTTCGACCGTGACTTCGTAACGGGTTTTGGTAAACTGAGGTTTGTTATCGTTAATATCAGTAACCCTGATATCAACAGTCAACATTCCCGTCAGCGGGGGACTGTCACCATCTTTTGCAATTACAAAGATTTTATACGAATCCTTGATTTCTCTATCAATATCCTCAATCAATTGCAAACTCACTTCAAGAGTTCCATCAGGTTTTTCGTCTCCAACAACCAATCTGAAAGTTTCGCTGGGAGAGCTAAGTTGGTATCCACGGAGGGAGTTGTTGCCAACCATGTCTTCGTCAGTTGCTCCCACAATTGGAAACGTGTTACCACTCTTCGACCCTTCAGAGATATCCAAGGTCATTGTCGGTTGTTTGAAAGTTGGAGCATTGTCATTTATGTCATCAACAACGACCCTCACTTCCAGCCACTGGACGTTAGTAATTCCTGTTGTTACAGCAGCAACTCGTAGTTTTAATTCGCAAGTTTTGTTAAAACGACAAAGCTTTTCCCTATCTAACTTAGCCCTAGTACTCAAAATTCCAGTTTGACTTTCGATATTGAATTTTTCAAAATGTTGACTTCCGGTCTCGACAAATCGAAAAGTTGTTGACTGGGTGTCTGTAATGTTTGCGTCTGCACCCACATTACCCAGAAGCACCGGGGGGTCTCGTTCCTCCGTTATATGGTAATATATGATTCCGTCACAGAGACTGCAGAATGCTGCAGTCATGACGAAAATAATCTGGACCGAAGAATCCATCGTTGACTAGTCTTTACATAAACATCAAATACACATCCTCGTTATATTTTGTCGCTGAACCATCGACATTCACACCTCCTTTCTGAAGAGTTTGTCTGTAGAATCACAACAATCACACCTCCGACGTAAAAGTCTCCCGACAGACTGTGATGTTTTCCTTTATGCAATGGTGTTGGTTCCTGCAAAACACAAAACAGGTATGTATTAGCCAAGTTGTATGATATACCAGGATTAGAAGTATTATAACAGTTATTTGGACGTAATCTACTTAAAGCAATCCCCGTACAATAGAGGACAGCTACCTACTAAGGAAATCTCCGGCATATCCCTAAATTCCATTGTGCTGTTTCCTTAAACTGATCGCTGATATGGTCGAGACAATAGCCACCAATGTATGCAAGTACACTCAATGCTTACTACTTTCTCAATCTATGGGGGAAAGTACAGACTGACCGTCAGTTGTCCCTCAGAGAAACTGACCGGGATTTGGTCACCCGTGGTCATGGACAAGGGAGACCTAACCACCGGTCAGTTTGATGACCAAACACAAACCTCAGGTGTCTCATCTTCTTATATCACTAAATGCAATATATAAAACATATCTATTCATGATCTCGTCATGTCTGTCTAAAGTAGCGGTTAACTCAGCGTGTCTGGTGAAACACAGCCACACAAGATCTTAGCATGGCTGCCTCTAAAATAACGGTAAACTAAGCATACTGGTACCTAAAGATACACTAGTATAGTAAGGCCTCAGCATGATATGTCTACAATAAGCGTAAACTTAGCATGTATGTTGAAACACAGCCCCACAAGATCTCAGCATGTCGGTCTATAAAATAACGGTAAAACAGCACCGTACCTCTAATTGAATGCAATAAGGTTCATCTTACTGCGAAATCAAATTTTTGAAATGTTTTCCAAAACATTTTTGAGTTCATTGATTAATAAAGTGTTAATAAACCAGTTTTTTTATCCACATTTTAAGAAACTGTAAGACACAAAATCAAAGAAATATTACAAAAGAGCATATACACAACTGAAAGGATTAGTGTAGATTATAATTTTACCTGTGAAATAAAAACCTCTGGATTTCACTAAACAAATTTGAAAGTCATTGATCTGTTGCAGTGTTGTACCCGAGTATTTTCACCTTAACGAGATAGAAATCAAAAGAGAGTAAAAGGTCATGTCACCCTGAAAGTTAACAGTCCCATACTGAAACGTTACACTACAGATTCAATTCAGGCAGAATTTATCACTGTAACTCAATCACGTCACATCTGCCTCGTTTTGTGTGCACAGGTATTAAGACGTAAGGTAAATAAGCATATGTACTGTAGATTCTAAACTTGTCAAATTTGAGACGCTCAATTACACACATGAAGATCATTCGATAAATCAAAACAAATTCTTTTTTACCTACAGAAGGTTTATAAATGCAAGTGCATAATTCAGTGGATTTCTGTGAAGTTTAAAGGATTTAATTTGCTTAAAATTATCTTGAAACAAATAAAATTTTGAGTAATTTATATATGTATCTCATTAACAGAAAGTTAATGAAGTTCTAAAGTTAAATGTTTAAGCAGTAGTGTGGTGATAGTAAATTAACATACAAAAATACTACTTTTAAATTAATCAACTGGTGATAATTCATTGTATGAATAAATTCTTGCTTTGAAATTTAATTTAAATCCTTCATTTCAAAACAAAATAGGTGAAATTAGTGTAAAAGGTGATATGAGTACCACATTTAAGAATGAGGAAATCTTTTGTTTTTAAAATATCACATATGATATAAATCAACAAAATAATTAACAGGTGAAAAAACTGCATTGAAAAGGACTAAGAAGTCGACTACATAACAGAAATAAATGCAAGCACCTACCATGAACAACAAGATTAAGAAAATACCTTGTAATAAAAGCACTATATCACATCCAAATCCAAAGGAAAACTGATCAAGAAATCTGAACACCGGTTTATGTAATATTCCTACCATTGGTAAAAAATCTCTACTAGAACAATAGATGTTCACCTCTATAATGGTTAGCTTTAAGAAACATCAAAGAGGTCACCAGGGGAGAGGTGGCCAAACTTGACCAGTGGTGAGCACATGGTCAGGTAAATTGATAGGTATTGTCAGTGAGAGAACTTCCCTATAGAGTTAATTAATGAGCAACATGTGACAGGTGGGGGGTGTACCCAGGTATTTTTACCTGTGCATACCTGTGTGCCTCACACCTATCACAGGTGTGTTCTCACAGGTGTGTTCATTGATACCTGTGCCTTAAGAAAAGCAAAATCAACTATAGAAGGATATTAACTAATAGGTGAGAAAATAAAAATTGATAATTCAATTTACAGGTGTATTATTTTACTCCAGGAATGTACAGATGTTCAATCACAGACAGTTTGGTGTGCTTTGTTTTAGAAATATGTTCCTTTGATGCACTTTCAAACAAATAATTAACACATAAATATTTCAAATTGAATTATTCAACATGAATAGAGTACTTTTATTGTAAAAATACTTTTCATTACAATCAAGTATGGTAATTATTTCTGAAATATCAATCAAATGATACTTCTACTGAAACTTAATGATTTTAATGTTCCCTAAAATGAATGTCTAAAAAATTCCATATTAATAAATAAAGCTAAATACATTTAATTATTCATACTTGACATTATTTCAATATAAAAGATTTCATTTGTTGAGAATTCAAATAACATTTGAACAGACTTTTTCTGAAGGCATGTTAAGTGAAATTCACGATAATTCCTCCACAGGTGAAAGTTCCACTGGGTAATTTTGTGAGTAAACTGATCTTCGGGAACTTTTCTTTTTGACTGGAAACTGTTCTTCACTTTTCTATAATGACAAGTGTGATATGATGCTGGGAGGAGGCCAATCTGACAGATTTTATCTTCCATTGTCTACAGTGAAGGGCATATCCACAAGACAGGTAATTACATATGCACCACGATGTGTGCTAGAATGTGTCGCCATGGTCGCATCTGCTGAACCCAACACAGTGAAAGGGGCAGATAATTACAGTGTCTGCCACGTTCTCGACCGAAGAATATAAAATTATTGTCATTACTGCTCTCCGGTACGTTTCAAAGCAACTACAGATAATTCACTAACAATCTTATTGACAAAGTGAGGTGTCGTGTAGGATCTTCGATGGAAATGGAAAGAAATGTTGCTTCGTGTAACACAAAGGCACCGTCCAAACACGGTGGTCAGCGGCCATAATTACGGCTTTGTGGGGAGTCAATTAGATGGATTAGGGGTCAATTGTGACCCCCACGATCTAGGCTGACTTCTGACCAGGGGACAACACCAAAACATACAGATAATTACCATCAGATAGGGCGATGGACAAACAGGTACTTTTGTAGGATAGAATACAGAATTGTTTTGGCCCCATCTGTACCAAGGGACCCCACCAGTCATCAGTCAGAACATATTCTGGGATTTGTATACATGTCAGATGCATTCTATGTCAAAATGACACATGGCCAAAGTTCATATCTATAGTTTTTCACTTAGACATATGTGGTGTTTCATTGTAAAACTATCTTCCACTCAAACTAAAGTTTTGATGTCAGCTAGAACACACAACCTGTGACCCAAATTAGGGATGTGGGCTTATTACAGGACAACGAAATAACATTAGTTGGCATATTTCCTGAACTACAATATATTTGGGTGGGCTTATTACCAGGCATGGGCTTATTGCTGGATAAATATGGTATTAGGTCACAATTTGGTTATTTAATTCTCTTCACAAGTTTAAAAACAAAAATTGGGAACTTTGGAACTAATAATTGTTCAAACAAGACATTTCAAGTGATACAAATTGAGAAAAGAAGTTGCTAGAGCGATGACAAAGAGTGTAACATATGTACATATGTACGGGCTGAATCGTAAACCCCCTCAAACTTTCGTTGCGAGGGGATATTAATTAGAGAAGATACATGTTTGCTACACAACATGTATCATATGTGAAGTATGAAACGTCTCCTCAGAGAATCAGCAGGTGTTCAAATCAGCCGAAATTTTGTTACATTGACACGTTAACTTCATTAAGATAACTGAAATTTCATCGGAGCCCCACAATATACCCCGACACTTACAATTTTATCAATGACTTTTGCACAAATATTTGAAAATAGTATTAGGGCCTCTTATTCTGTAGCTGTGAGCTAAGTCCCGGGAGATAAGATGACCACAGGAGGGTGAGGGAGACGGTAACCTTGGTGTCTGTCCAGCCTTGACCAGTCTAACTGGACATTCTCTACAGGTGTAAAGACAAAAGGTCTTAACATTTTTATCGAAGATTAAGGTAACCTGCGTTATCTCAGAAAAATATCAAATTTTTCTTTTTCTCTCTGGGTGAAACCGACAAAAATTGATCAAATGTGGAGATAAAGATGAAAAATTTCATTTTAAATCTAGCAACAAGTGAATTTGTATTGACTGAAGCATTGTGCCGTACTCTACACCGTAAACCAGTGGACATCTTGCGACATGATTAACAACTGCCGACCTTTCACAGTATATTAAGTCACACTGTAAAAGTCTGCTTTATTTAACTTGATTTCTCCTCCATATAACACAAATCACTGCCATAAAACCTGACCTCTTGTCCCTTATTAGGAACCTCATTCACACAGGTGTGACAATCCTGATATCTGTGACGAAGACTTCAAAAACGGTCATTTTCTACTGGCATGGTCTAATACACTTAAGTCACAAATGAAATTAACCACTGGGAAACCTATCATAAATATAGACCATTGGATCTTATATAGACTGTTTTATTTCACTAACATCCACTTGTTTAAATTGTTTGATAGGTAACAGGTAAACAGGTAAATCTTTACAGCCTCACAGGTGCAAATCTTACAGGTGCAAATCTTACAGGTGTGTAGTTCGTTCAAAATAGGATTGAATTCAATAGAATCAGGCCCTAATTCAAAATATTGTTGGATTCAAAAAAATCTTTTGAAGCAATTTTTCAAAATTATTTAAATTTCAGACTGAATTTAAATATGTTTATGTGTTCAAGTTTTGTCTTGAACACATCATGCACATATTTTTTTTCAATTTTGATACATTTATTTATCTATCTTTGACATTTTTGGAATCACTTTTTCTTGACTGAATAAATCTTAAAATAAAGCTTTAAATATTCTCTTCAAATGACAAAAAATCTAATAGAACCGTTTTTTTTAATTCCCCCAATGTAAGGGGAAATATACCTGCATGTAAGAATAGGATAATGAAAAAATAAATGAAAACAATTTTTAAATTGTCAAGTAATTTACATTTCAAAAACCAATTTATAACTATACCATATAAATGTATGAATGATGCCATGTATATATGTATTTGTGTACAAAGGTGCATGTTTTACTGTTGTACTCTTCTAGTATACACATATGGACAAGTTCATTCAGATATCTGTGGATGGCTGTAATCTTTGGTTTATGTGGGTAGGTGGTTTTGTCTGAACTCTGTGGGGTGTATCCGTCTTATCTCTTCCTAGCAGACACCATATACCTGATTAAGCCGATAAAAATTTGATATCGGATTATTTTAACAAACCGTTTAATTATCGAACTGATTACATTTTGAGTCTCAAGTGAAAAACAAGGATATATGATCAGAATTAACAATGTTTAAAATTATACTGTAAAGGCCTATAAGTTTTGAAAGCAAAAAATATTTAATATAATTTAATTTCTTTTATTATGTATGTTACCGATCTAAATAACCTCAAAAAATACTCTTTTTTAAAAATATTTTATCCTAAACAATGAATTTAGATATTTTTCGAATTTTCATTATTTTTCCTGTTCATATACGAAATAAACAATGAAATATACCACACACGTGCACCTTGGTGTATTTTTTTACTCACCTAATTCAGAAGAATAAAATTTGTCCAAGTTTGGTCCAAGATGTTTCGATTATCAGTAGATCCAATGTTATACCTATCGCTTCTCCAGCGATTATCACAAATACACTGATGTGCTAAGATCCTTAACTTAAATCCACACCTGGACTTTTTTGACAGTTCAACTTATCTAATACATTTGACTAGAATAAATTTGGCCTGCAGACTTTCAGAATTGACATGAGGCAAACGTTAGAGAAAAGTCTAATTAGATTTGTCAAGATGGTGTAGAAGTAATTATCACACACAACAGAACCTATGACACTGTGCTACTGTAGTAATTACACGGAGGAAGTCCTCAGGTCTAACTCCATTATAGTCCCTAAATACACTGACCACACTGACCACACTGACCACCAGAGGGTGCAGTGGTCACTCCTGGTCAACACAGGTAAAAATCAGTACCCAACCAATCACAGTGACAGATGAAAAGATGTCAAGCATTACTATATCACTTCTAAACAAATTCTCTGGCTAATTTTCAAAATCGGTCGTCCGTGACTTGTCAGTGTTTGTTTATTTTAGACTCCATCATCAGTAGATGAGGAAGGGCATACAACTCCGCCCCCACTAGACATGCCGGACAGTCCCATTCTATACTGTCAGACACGAGACACCCCTGACGGATGGTCGTTGTCAAAGTTAAGAAAACTTTAATTCATGTTTTTTAAACTAGCTTATCAGTATGAGACAGGCGAACATCCATTTTAGACTTATGACCAAGATGACAAGTTAGGGCAACAATCATGTCGCTGGAATTTTCCTTTTTTTAATCATTTCAATATAGGGGCTCTAGCTGATATGGTGCAATCAGCTGCTCGGGTAGTGAAAATATATCTCCTAGGAATTAACTTGTCCCAGGCAAACCAATTATCTGGTTTTATAAAGGTGTAAGAACATTTCTTTATAAAGACTTAAGTATGCTACACATTTCATTTTTTACATAGTTTCTTAAGTAATTTGGAAACTTATTTCCCTTGTGCCTCTGTCATTGAGTGAGTTAACCATTTCCAGAAATGTTGTAATTGAAATGTCCTTACATTATACATCCAAAAGAACTGCAGTTCAATAACAGCTGAATCAGACATTATAATAGAGAAGGATATGAGAGGTCAAATCGTATCTAATTTTTAGAAAATGTGTTATCAATCTATTTCAAACTTAATAAATTTAAGAATTTCAATTTAGTTAGAAAATATTAATGATCAAACCCATCACAGTTTAAAAATATTTCATTTCTGATAATTGATAACATAAAATTCCAACTGCAAAGACTAAACAATTTTGTTACCTTAAAATAATACTTTTGATGAAAATCTTTTATATTATAAACCAAATGTGTTTAACATCCCTAAATCCTGTTGAACTGGTTACAGAAATCTCACCTTTCTTTTCTTACAGCTGAAAGTCTTGATCCCAAGGGAGCTATATAGTAGTAATAGGTGGATATATCTATTATTAGGGAGTTATATAATGGTGATATAACCCTGACAGTAATAATAACAGCTGTGCTGGTTGTTTTCTCTGGATACTGATACCTATTCTTAACCTTCAATTAAAATCCGTCGCCCTGGATTTTCTCACAAACATTTAGAAAAAGTTTTATTTTTACAAGATGCTGTGTTGGTATTATGTCTCTGTGGACTGTCTGTGAGTATGCTGTGATTTCTAACAGGTAGTGTATAAACATATACAGAAATCCTGGAGTTTTAACAACTACAAAATCCCCAATGTAAATCTAATTATCAGGGAACAACAATTAATCTGATGATGAAACACTTACCAACAATGATCTGTCAAGTTAGACCACAAAGCTCAGGCCCCTTAAATCTCCACTTTGTCCCCTAATCTATAAAAACCACCGTGAAATTCCCCTTACAGTTAAGAGAGAAAAAAAACAGGTGCTTTTTAACACATTAGGTCTGCACAATCCCTTTAGCTGGTCAAAGAGGTAGGAAAGTGAGCCCCTTTTATTCCATATAGCCCCTTTAGCTATCACACTCTCTTATGAAAAGCTGGCCCCCTTTCTTCTCAAGTTCTTAAGGATTTCACAACTTCTAATGAAAAAGTTCACCAGTGTTTCTCCAAGCCAGTATATATAAGCACCCATGTACACTTCTATGAAAATCTGGCCCCTTCCTTCCCTCAAGCAAGTATAGTCCCTTTAAGTTCTGCTTGTTTTGTATACTGACTATCAGCCCTTGATCCCTGTTGTTGAGGGTAATTGAATTAGCGGTGGCCAATAGTGGATTAAGATGGGGCACTGACCCATGTAGGTCCTATCTGCCATTCCTGTTTGATGTAGAAAGGTGGACAGCGACTTTAATCCTGTTTACTCCAAACACTGACCAAACCATGAACCAAACTCCTGCATTGACACTATCACCAGTCCCTGAGAAATACCCATCAAACGGGACACTGTCCACTACTGACCAAACAGTGGACCAAACATCTGAACGGACACTATCAACTGGACACTGTCCACTACTGACCAAACCGTGGACCAAACATCTGTATATGACAATTTCACCAATCTCTGAGAAATACTCAGAAAATTGTCCACTGTCCACTACTGACCAAACCAAAAACCAAACTCCTGCATTGACATTATTACCAGTCCCTGAGAAATACCAAGAAAACTGGACACTGTCCACTACCGGTCAAATGGCAGACACCTGACTATATTATAAGTGGCACTATCAGTTGTTAGCATTTCTTATCTGGTGCTCCCTCCCCAGCCAATTACAAGACCTGATAAGATAATTACCTCCCCTTGGAGATCTGAGGGTCTGGGTTACAGGGATCAGAGGGAGCCCTTATTATACCTTATATGAATCCTAAGGATCAATATGTAAGCCCCTAATACCATAATTAGACAGTATAGATAACTGAATAATTTGTTGGGATATATCTTACTGAGTAGAGAGTACCACTTATCCACGTTTATCCGATTACTGTACGTGTATCCTTGATTGATAGCTTACTGGTAGACTTCTATAGAAATTATTAAACTGTTTTAAGAACAAACTGTTTTTACAAAATCAACCTCCTGATGTATAACTGTAGGGTGCAAATGTTAAAATTGAAATGTCACTTAGAAGTTCATGGGGAAAAGTATCAGCTTTTAATATATATACACTATGGACAAAAACCCTGCAACATCTTTTCAAGCATTCCATCAAATTAAGACTTGTAGATGGCATGAAAAAAGAAAAAGATTTCCTGCATCTCAAAAAATTGACACCATAAATTTTGTCCACCAATCATCACTGCCAGTCCCTACCTTCTACTTATCTGTTTTAATTATGTAGTTATCTAAAAATAATTGTTTTTTGTTGCAGTTTTCCAACGAATGCCACATCTTGTAATAACACTTTCACAATAAAAATGCAAAAAGAACATGTGAAAAGTACATCAGCTTGTCACCCAGTAGGCAATGACAGTACATTTTGTGTGTGCAAGCTCCCTTTATGGTACCAGTAGAGCACGGCTCACCTCTGTTCCGTATACACACACGAATCCCATCTGACAAAGGAAAGTCTCTCATGAAGTGTTCTCCACGCATTAATTGCCCTCAGTTAGAATTCAGAAATCTCTAAAACTGTGACAGTTAAATGTTTGACTCTGTATAAGTAGCTTGTTTGAGATCGGAGCGGAAACATTCTCAAAGGCCATTTGTCACGTTTAACTACCAGTTTGGATCAGTACTGGTGTTTAGATTTAAAATTTCACAAAATATTTCAACCTTTCAATGTTGAAGGCAGAATAAGATGTTCTGATTATCACTGTCCGTAATGACTTTTATGCTAATGTGTTGTGACTGGCCAGTAAATTACCTTGACTATAGCCGACTTAGCCTGTTGAGCCCATTAGGGAGCATTTTGTCCCCCCCACCCCACACACACACTTCCTCCTCCCCAAACCTGGCTTATATTGACATAGTTAGGGTGACTTAGGGTGACTGTGTACATCAGGGAGGGGGGAAACAATAGACAGGTAGAAACGTCAGGTGTAAACCGATTGTCGGAGTTCCTCCTCCTGAGTATGACTTTTCTGTTCCTGAAGAGAACCAAGAGAAATCCGAATGGTCGTTGAGTACTCGGTCAATATTGACACAAATTCCTTCCATTGTTGATCAAATTATCAAGTCGGCACTGCACACAGTCAGAAGACTATTATTCTCCGTAACGACCACAATTACAAAACCTCTAATGAATTAAGGCCATACTCTGCGACTGGGTGACATGTATTATGGAAATATTATTGGGTAAAAACATTTAATTCTTGACCTTTCCTGAGATTGTATTATATATACACATTATAAGGAAACAGGATTGTCCTGCTCAGAGTTCATAAAGGGGATAAAGTTAGAATCTACAATTAAAGCTATATTAATGAGGGTAAGCTGCGATCTACTTGAGTAGGGTCAGAGGGGTGGGGAACCTGCCACAAATTAAACGACTTGTCAATCCCATCTGATAACAGGAAGTCGATAAACCCAATGCTATTTAATGGCGCCTGTAAACATTTGAAGAATAGAAGCAGAAAATTATTTCAAATTTATCATTTCGCAAAATATTAAATGGTCTTTGAAATTATGACAGCTCTAAATTAATATGATTTATACGAATCAAACAAAAATCTTTTTAGAATTTGATTTTCATACGATATTTTTGTGACGGTAAATTAGATGTATTTCATGCTGGAAGGCGACTTTTTAAAACCAGTTCGGAAAATTGCTGATGGCGTATACTCCGTCTCCATTACTTTTTAAAGTGTAAACAAGCATAGTCATTAATTTTTATATTTCATTTAAAATGGAGCATACAAATTGTAAAGTACTGGCAGAATAAATGTCTGCCCCATGCAAGGGTTTAATTCAATTAGTATATAAACACTTAGAAATGAAATACAACCCGGGGTACAATTAAAATCAACCTTATTTGTCCACTGGTTTTCTTTAATTCATTAGAATGTTTCCGGGACCTTGATATTTAATCGTTAAGTCTCAGCCAGTCCCCGTGGAGACAACCTCAGTGTTGGATTTGTATTGAAACATTTATAAAGATGCATTAAAAACAAGATTTACAAAATCAATTTTGTATCGTAGAAAAAATATAGCCATTCTAATTGACCAACTTTCCCCTTTGACATCAAAGTCAAAAAGTTGCTGTAAAATATTTTTTGATTCAAACGAATTGTGTCAGTTTGAATCGACGAACAATGAATGTCCAAAGGAATCTTCATAACGCGGCTTTATTCTCGGTGAAAGCTGGATCGTCCATGACCGAATTTACTCAAAAAGATGTGCAGAGTTCATAAAATATTAATACGGATCAAGAAAAGTAGATTTTCAGTGGACACGATGGCGTCTTCTTTAGTAGAACCTTTCTGTATCTCGATGTGTGATCACACTTCTTTACCGAGGTTCTTTGTCGATTGAAAAATTGATATGATGGCTATTTGATAAATGTACCGTTTTTAGAATGGTCATATTCAATCTCTTGTACTGCAGTGAATGGACAAGTCATATAAATTTAACACGTCATTAAATCTGCTGCCGAACGTTTTATTTCTTTGTCGGTTTTGTTGAAGATCCTATTTCATGGTCGATCACACTACAATTCTGGATACAACTTTGTGTGGCTCTTTTCCCTTCCCTCAAACACTCTGTACAAAATTTTATTTTCTGCTGGACATAAATCCTGACTTTGATGTCTTCAATCTACAATTTCTTCATCTTGTATTTCTGACACTTAAACATGTTTAAGATATATTGATCAAAAGAAGTGACAGTCACTTCGGGATTATCTTTGCCTAGTGTGAATATTCTCACTTCATACACCTATTCAACATGTTTGAAATTTCCGTTTGAAATTCATCTCTCTGATCAATTGTAATTTTTCGTCATAAGAGCTATTTTTCCCTACGTTGTATTGAATTTCATACACCAAATATATCTCAAAAAGAATATCTTTTCATTTTTTTGCTAAATGTATTGAAATTCATATACCCTTATACTTCATGACGCAGTATCCCTTGAGGCAAAAGATTGAGTTGATTTTCTTTATCATGAAAAAGGTTGATTTTGTAAACAGTTGTTTTTTATACGTATATCAATTGAAACTTTTCACAAAAAATGTGATTATTCTCCCGAAACTTTGAAACTTGACACTTTCTTAAGCATATAACACATCAGAAAAATCTATGAACAACGTGACATTTTGCTCAAACTTTGTGACTTGTAGAAAAAGACAAAAATGCAAGTAATGAAGAGACAACATATTTCTGGACTGCCTTTTTATATATACCTGTACACACATATACTACTACTGTCTATAATCTGTCAATGTTCAATTTAATCCGCTTCTGGGTATAAGAAACACGGCCTGTATTTAGTAATCCGTGAATTAGGACCTGAAAATGGCTTTGGTGTTGTGTACGAATTATGACGTACTCAGTTGTTGTCTACAATCGGAGGCCCGAATCTGTGTTACAAAACTTTGAGTCTATGAACACAAGAACAAAATCCTTGATCTCTCCATAGAGTATTATGGTGTGCCAATTAAATCCTGGTTTTCCACTTCTACCAATGTTTTCGGTCAATAAACATAGCCCTGCAGATAATCTGGGGGATATACACTGACTCTGTAAGTCAAGCTATTAATCCGTTTGAATGGCTATTAAATCTTTTTTCAATGCCTACAGTATCATGAATTCTGGTTTGATACGTATTTTTTAAAACTGTCTAGGGTTTTTCAAATGTCCTTTTAGTTTATATGACATCCTTGACATTTTCAAATCTAGCTACTTAAGTTTTCTCCTAGCCATTTTCAAAACTACCTAACTACTATTGTTCTCTACCATCTCTTTTATAGAAGAATTCCACAAGGGCTTGCTGTCTCAATGTCTCCGTTATTAGACCAGATTTTGTTATATTTTATTTTCCACTTGAAGATACTCGATAAAATGGAAACGACACAATTGTTCTAATGAAATAAATGTTCCAGGAGAAATTATGTTAAGAGATAAATTGAATTTAATCGTTGCATCCAACGTAATTATGGACCATGAAATGTGAAAATCAATTTCCAGGACATAACGGATCATGCCATATATGTAATAACCCAGATACTAACCTAATATAACCTCCCCTAGCGGAACTCTCCTAACTGATGTCATGGTTCCCTATCCCCCTAAGCCATTATTCACTCAACTTTCCAACGTAACAGAGTGGCCATTATTGGTCATTCACATCATCTGCTCCCCAGTTGTGTAACCAGCGGTCAATGACCAGATGTTAGATGACCACTGGTGACAATGTCTTCAGCTGGACATCGGTCATCTTGGTCAAAGTTTATTATTATGGTTCCAAGACATAATTATATCTACAATCTACAATTAGCCATGATAAAACTTCAACATACTCAAACATTCCATCATTTATTTTGAGGCCAGACTGCATCATGTCTGGCCCTGAAGGTTAATCTAATGAAGCTCTACAGTTAGTAAAGAGTAGTATAGATTTTTAGGTTATGGGTTCAAATCCCAGTCTTGCCTGTTGCAATTTTGTCATTTTGTTAGAAATTGTAATATTGAGAACTATTCTATTGTATGTTTAGTATTAAAAACTAAGAAATGTTTATGAAACCCCCACTCCTGCTTTGATGAAAATGGAGGTAAATGCAATGTCTCATCAAAGAAATAGAGCTAAACACAAGAACTAACCAAAGTCAGTGAAACAGAAAAATAGGTCACAGTGACCTACATTTGATATAATGCTGTATTTAAAAGAAATGGAGCTACAAAATAAAATTGAAAAGTCTATAATCAAGATGCTGTACAAATGGAAGGATGTATGGAAGGATGTATGGATGTATGGATGGATGGAAGGAAGGAAGGGACAAACAAACAGAAGAGTCAAACACTTAATGCCCTCTCCATATTATATTGCAGAGGCATCAAACATGAAACCTATACCCATTTTCAGAAAACTTGAAATTTGTGCACAAGAATACTGGAAACTGCTTTCTAGTGTTGTTTCAAGTGCCAATCAAGATCTCATCATTTCTCTTTCAAATTTTCATCACATAAGGAAAAAAAATCTCACACAAAGATGTATCCGTACAAAAATGTATAACCCTATTGACAATTTAAGATCATATATATGAAAACATAACCCAATGAAATAAAGAACTAACTTAACATTACCTGTAGAATTTCATGGGTTAAAATCCACACAGGTGACACAAACGTTTACTTCCCACCTGCCCGACTTTCCAGGTAAATTGGTCAAAGTTCCAGGTGTCGCATATAGCACTACTAAAGTGTCGGCTAAATGACTTGACCAACTGAGCTGGTCAGTGGGTGAGGTGGTCATTTAAACTTTGTAACTCCTAACACCGACTTCATCACAGAATAAATTACCTAATGGTCATCCCTCAAATAGCCATTAACGCAGAAATTGTGCCAGTTCACCGAACCATGTCGCAATTGGAAACCCATCACCCGATTTCATTGTTACACCTACCCGGGTAAATACTTTGTATGACCCCAAAGTAAACAAGGAAATGGGGGCTGTATAGAGTGATGATGTCCGTCCGAACAGGAATAACAGATAAACGTCGGGTGGATCTCAAAGAAATTATTCTACAACTTACAATGATTATTTCTCAACACTAAATCTTCTTATTTAGGGGATTAATCGCCTGATAATGTTGCCATATTGGATCCTTTTGAAATAGTAGAAATTATCTGTTTGATCCCTTCCTACCTAAGCCACCTGCAAGTCCTAGCAACTCCCACCCCTACCCCCACTCCCCAACATTCCCTATTAAGAATTCCTGGTGCTACTGAAGGCAAAAACACTTCAGAATTAGTTTTCCATACATAAACATTCCCTGAAACCTGCGGCACATAAGGTACTGTAGCTCTGATGGTTTAAGAACCAGTGTCATGATAAGAGGTCTAGGGTTCGAATCCTCAGGTCTGATTTTCCTCAATGAGTTTTCAATTTCATCCCTTGGTATAATTAGTAAATTATTAGTAATTAGTTGCTCCAACATTTTGTTGATCTGCTACATAATGATACATTTGAAGGTGTCACAAACCAGATCACGAAGCTTTCTCCGACTAAACCTGCAAACTTGAGATGAGTACTCCAACTAACTGAGTAATATCTGTACTATCCTCACTGAAACCACATCCGGTCCAGTGTTACTACACAGAGATACTTTTTCCTTTTATGTTAATTACCCATCTGTTGAGTTTTACCTGTGTACCTCTAACATTAAAATAAAGGGACCACAGGGCACAGCTCCTAAAAGAATAGTCAGCTTAATGATACTGGGACAAAAACTTTTAAATCTTTTTTATACGAACAATTTTAGAATACACAGGTAAACACATGAAGGTCTATATATATATCTCTTGCGAAATTATGAACAAAACCCAATCACATGCAGTTTTAAACAAGGAGATCCAATTTTCTTGAAATCATTTCAGACAAAAATGTTTGTATTAAGCATATCATACTTGTGACTTCTAAACTAACAGCCAAGTTAGATATAATTAAGCCATATGAAGAAAAACTATAAAACTTGCTATGTTTATACCCAGGAGGTATATAAAATCATGATCAGTTCATCGACACCTGATTAATAACACTTTTAAAACTTTTACCTCAAGTCATAGACATTAATTTACCTGCAGTCAACCTTTCTTACCTTTCTTACCAGAATAATGGTTTAAAAGCAAGAATCACAGATTTGACTCCTGACGAATTGTTGTGTAAAATTTGTTATCGTGAGTTACGGAACTGATTCTTGTGTCATCCACCTACACAACACACACCTTTAAGTGCCAACGGCTCTCACAACCTTCATATCACGATCTTTGTTTCCGCAAATGTATTTTCTCTCCGTTTAATCATTTCCTATATAATAAACAAATCATTTTGCCGATAGCTACGTACACATAATGTGCAGTAAGTCAACGTCCGCACTGACCTCTAATCAAACGTAGAATTTCAATCAAAGAATTCAATTAGTATTTATACAGTTAAAACTGCTCGTGTATTCACCTCCATTAAGAGACCACATATGTTAGTTAAGTGATGAATTTTAATGTTCCCCAATTGCAGTGATTTCTTTGTTATTTGAACCTGTATAAAGAGACCACCTGTGTAAATAGACCACTTTCTGGACGTGCCAAGGATGGTCTCTTAATACAGGGGGGACTGTTTTGACTGTACCTGTAATTATTTTAGAAAAATCACCAAAACAATTTTGGGAGTGTTTATCTTCTGCAAAGGTAAAATAAAATAATTCAAGAATGTACAATATTATTTAGGAAATTAAAAAGTTTTTGAAAAAAATATTGAAAGAGAATTTAAAAATTTTGCTATCAATTCAATTTTAGGACCAAGTAAAATTACATTTGAACCAAATTTTTTTAAAGTCATAATTGCTGTGTTAGTTTGTTCACACACATAAAATAAGTAAAACAATGCTATATGCATGTGCTGTACACATCTTCATTGATCGATTATACATAAGACCACATTTTATACAGCATCACTGGAAAGTCTTTACGAAAACTGTTTTCACAGGATGTGACTCAATAAATGTGTGTAAAAAAATAAAAAAATAAACCTGAACAAAGACATTAATTATTATACAAACCTTTTGTGTATATTCCATCCATAGTACAGAGAACGAAAATCCATATAGAACTAACTGCTATATTAAACCAGTGTTAATCCTTCCCTGATCAACCACACACCTTTCCACCTCCTAACGAAACTGCGTCAGTGCTATATAGCTAGTTACACATTAGAGAGTTGACAGACATAGGATCCGTCACCCATCCTGACCAATCGCCGGTCCCCGAACATTTAAAACTCCTGGTATATTATGATACACATGGTAAGTATAGGTGTCGAGGTATGGTTTAACCAAGCGTTAAAAGTGTATATATACTCGAGTAAAATCACTGTCACACCCGATCGACCAGCTCCGTATTTCTACATTCGTTTAGCGCCAGTTTGTAGCAGCAGCAGTCTAAATGTCATCAAGTGGGGACCACCACTGTTGTTTTCCTCCCTCCTAATTCATTGATATACAGTGTAAATATCTGACTTATCTTTGATATTATGTATCTTCCTAAAAACCCCTTTCCAAGTATACATACTCCTAAGCCCTCTTCCGTAATCGTATCTATACCCCTAAACGAGATGTGTTTACAACTCTCTCTGATGTAGATATATCCTTGCAATTCCTTCTCCTTTATATTTGCCCCTAAAACCCCTCCAGACACACTATACACTATATGCATTATGAATACATTACTCCCGATTATCGTGGCCCCTAAATACCCCCTGGAGCATGTGCCCCTAACTATTCCCGCATCATGCATCCTTACTTCCCAGCATATGGGCCTCAAGATCAACCCCCCCCCCCCCCCCCTCCCCTCAAGCATATTTGCCCCTGAAAAAGTCTCCACATTATTGCCTGCCTGCCCCCAAACTAAATACTGCAGTATTTGTGCCCCTCGAACACACTCCTACCTATGTTCTAACTCCCTTTAATCACTCTCCCATTCATGTGCCCATTGTCAATCATGTTATCCTCATTTCTTGCATTTTGTTTGTTCATTATAATGATTCCGTTATTTATTCCTTTACAAAGATCACTCTTTCATGCCTCAACCTTTGGGATCATAAACATCTCCAAGATAATCTGAAGATTTGAAATGGCATGGTACATGTACAAGCTGTTCCACTTGGACCAGAAATCTCTTTAACATTTAGTAATTAGATTTTGTGTACCTCAGCAACATAATAAAAGAGCCCTCATGATCATGTACATGTACATTCGTTTGTATAAGTGCTCCCATAAAATTAAAGAGTTTTCGTGATGCTTCTTGCAATGAACGAATACCGTCAGCATTACACTTTTAATAGTGTTTCAATTACTCCCATATGAACATTTAAACTTCAAAAAATAACTTTAAAAATCTGGTAATCAATAAAACCAGCAAATGAACATAACACTTTTTGTTATAAAAACAGACTTTCCAAGGTTTTCATAATTCGTCTTTCCTCATACGTCATACTTTGTATGGTTTTGAATTAACTAAATATGATGTTGTGGGCTTATTCATGATCATCTAACTTCTCCATTGGACGACTTCAGCTCAAGGCTGCCGACGTTCAATACGAGTCGGTGACATTATAACGGAACCCTCTTGGGACTTGTTTAATAGGTATATAAAAAGTCAGTGTTGATTTCAAAAGAATCCCGTTTCACCTGTACGAAACACCTGACCTGTTTTTACCGCATCACGCTGTGCTGGCATACACCTTGCATATTAAGTGTATACCTCCCTCGTCACCATTTTATTATATATTTTTTCGTTATTTCCCGGCCTTTGTACAAGACTACAAAGCCACAATAGTGGTGCGATACCTCTCTCTCCATTTCAAATGACAGCTATTAATTTTTTTAAGGAAATCAATTTGTTTTCAGGCAATGAAATAGTCTCCAGATCCAACTGTCATGATTATTCCTAAGTTTGAATAGAAATACGAAAAGCTCTCGTTCCTAAGTCTGAATAGACAAATAAAAAAACACAAATTGATCATTGTTAGGGTAAAATACATAATAAACGTTGGCAGGGTCCTTGTAGTATAATAAATCTAGTATGTACATTATATATTAAAGTTATCCTTGTTCGTTAAGTCTAGCACCATTAGCTTAATAATCCATGAAAAAGGTTATAAATTCAATGATATTTTCTAAATTATTAAAGAAATGAAACTGATTTGAAATTATTAAACCATCATGTTAAAAACAGTGAATCAGTCAAAACACTTGTATCATTGATACCCGTGAAAAATTTGAAAGCTAAAATTCTATTAATGTGTTGTTAGCCTAATGAAGCTTACGAAAATATTCAGGTTTCCGTACTTTAAGGCAGAACCTCAGCGTTGACACTTGTCGCTTGTTATTGTTCTCTTTAATAAATTGTCGAAAAATTTCATCGATACGTTCATTTAACAGCCAACAACTTACTCAAACGAGTTCTTGTCAGGTAAGTTCAGAGGTCAAAAGTGACCGTCGTGACTAAGTATTTTATTACAAACAAAAAGTCATTTAAACAATATTTACAATGTCTGATCAACAATATATTTCCTTTTTTTCTATTCATTGCGATTCAAACCAAGGAAAAGAAACCAGTTCAATTAAATTACAATCATATTAGCATTTTATGTTCAAATTTAGCAGCTATTAATTTTTTTTCATAAAAACATAATAATCTTTCCACAACAAGCTACAGACCAGACAAGGTAATCCTCTTAAATCCAGATAACAGGTAAAATGCAATGATGACACACGCTGAGATATTGGAGTTAACCAGGTATTTTAATTACAAGCCTTAATTATTAATTCCTTTAAGGAAATTAATACAAGATTCTTTGTTACAAGGATAATGAGCTCTGATTTTTAAAGACCAGAGTCAGCTTTAGGAGATGTGCATGCACGCAGGCACTTGTGTGTATGGCATTTTTTCAGCATACCTTACGTAGGTGTTATCAGGTATAGCCAGCCCACCTGTACTATCTGTGGAGTGTGCCGACACAGCACCTGAGCACCATGCACAGACACCCGAGAAAGGGGCGCACACTGATGCGAGTCCTGATTAAAATGTTTATTTCAATTGTCTCCGAAACACTGCCCACCTGTGACACATCTAATCAGAGTCAGTAAAAAACACGCCAGTCTATAATTTTTTTGAAAAGGCGATAACCATGATAGGTCTACAACATGAGAACTGTGAGGTATCTCACCGAGCCAGATCGCGAACAAATGAAGAAAACACAGAAATCACAATGAGGTTGTCCAGGTGGAAAACATTCCACCACCAATTACAAGTTTGATTTGATACCAGGGACGTTGCTGTGTGATTCACAGACAAAGGAGAAGACTACACTGACCCCAACATAAACAGTTATACCGAGTCAAACTTTCAGATTTGTTAACAATGTTTAGATGTGAGCAGTTTGTACGCGACCCGAAAGCCTAAATGCTCCAATAAAACCAATGCAGATGAAAAAACATTTTGTTTTGATCAAAGTGTAGGTCCATTGTATGTTTCTTCTTTCCTTCGACAGAAATATTGTCCAGGAACTCTATCCTGTTTTTATGTCCCACTTTTATGAGCCATCAGTCCCAATGGCCGGTTTAATCAGTCGTTTTATGAGTTAATCAACTCCATTTTCAGGTCTGTTCTTTTTCAAAGAAAGTTTTGAAAGGTTACTCCTATTGGTGCAGTTTATGCCCGATTCGTGCCAAATCTCTTAAAGCAACTTCATGGCCAGCCAGTTTCCATTGTAACAAAAAACTTCAGAAATGAAATTGAAATAATAATAATAAAAAAATAATCTAAAAATGGTACTCCCATCACTTCATTTTCTTTGTTTTGTAATAAAATTAGAAAGAAAATAAATAAAAATTCAAATGATGAAGATTCCTTCATTACAAAGATCAATTTTATTCCTATTTTAAGCTATTTTGTTATAAAATAAATACGAACAATAGCATAAATATCAAATGAATAAGATTCCTTGAAAATCTTTTGTGTAAATAAACATCAAAAGAAATCAAGTTGATGTTTGTGGTATTAAGATTGAAAACATGAAACAAAAACATAGAGATAAATAAAGTAAATAAATAAACACGTGTACTAAGACAGGTAAATAAAATACAGGTAAGTATAAATATTTGTTAAGATCAGGGAATACCTTATATCAATATGTAAATGAGAGAAATCAATCAGGCGGAACGGTTCTACAAATTGATTGTCACTGCTCGAACCTGTCCCGAGGTCTGAAGATTTGCTTTGGGGTCATAGCAAAACTGATATAAAGATTAGCAGAGTCTGCCGACCTGTCTGAAAAGCATTATGTCGCCCCTCAGGCCCCACAAGGTAAGATGTACAAATATAATGACATCATGTTTGGACAAATTGAAAAAAAATTGCTTCATCACCTATCAGTGAAAGGGGATTATTGGTTGGGTATTATTTTTAAATTTTAACCCTGATTCAAAGATATTGGATATTTAAAATTGATCAAAGAAAATTACGTGTTGAAATTGTCACCTGTGAAAGGATGACCAACAGGTGAAAATATGCCCTAGGTCCACTTTAGCCACGAACTTTAAACTGGACATATCTGGTAAAGGCTAGCCAATATGTTTTAGTTTAAATTCACATTCATCAAACAATGCTGGTTTCCAATGATTATGTAATAAAAATGGTAAAAAAAAAAATTGGTAACTTAAAATTACTTAACATTTATTTTTCAGTTCATTATAAAAAGCAATGAAATGCTCTTTTTATTTTGCTTTAACTCATTCACCCCTGAAATTTCATAATGAACTATTCCAACCTTTGAATTGGAAGAGTTCAAATGTGGCTTCAGGGGTAAATGATAGCAATTTAAGGAAATATTTGATGACATATGTGTATGATATAAATTGTACGTTTGGAAGTTAAATGTGCACAATTCATTTTTCAGGCAATTAATTGTCTCAAATCTTCTTTTCTTCTGTAATGTCATTTTCTAGTCAAACCATTTATAACTTTTTATGTCACAATATTGTTTATCACATGCATGAGTAATTTCTCAAAAACATGACAATCTGAAATTACTGCGAATATCAGAATTGATGCTGACAGATTTGATATCCCAAAACATAATTTCTAAAATATTGTCATAAAAAGTATTCTCCGATACTTTTTATGACAATATTTTAGAAATTATGTTTTGGGATATCAAATCTGAATGATTTATTTCTAGATAAACTACAAAGTAATTTTACAGGATTCAAAATTTCAAAAAGCCTGCCTATTTAAAGTACAACAATTAGTTTTGTCATACAGAAGTTCGCAAAATCTAATTAATTTTATTTATAATCTGAAATTTTAGTCTGTAATATTTCTAAAGGGATCAACGAAAAGAGAACTACTAAAGCTGGTTTTGACAGATGACAAAGGACTAATTTCATCGGATCAGACCATATGGTGCAGAAGGAAACAGTGCTTTAGAAATTTTACA
Source organism: Chlamys rubida (assembly GCA_032359455.1). Classification (NCBI taxonomy): domain Eukaryota; kingdom Metazoa; phylum Mollusca; class Bivalvia; order Pectinida; family Pectinidae; genus Chlamys; species Chlamys rubida. Next base: position 35,564 of record JAUMHH010040000.1, read on the forward strand.
TAAATATGTCTTTGCATCTAACATCGCAATCAGCAAATTGACATAATCATAGAGAAAATAATTAAGGAAGCAAATCTGTTACCGTCCCAACTCAATAATTTTCATTTAACAGTACAGAATTTTAACTGCAATAGATGACGGCATATGAATTAAACATTTTACTCTTTGATTTATTATCACCTTCCCAACATCAATACAGCATCAGGATATTTCAGGTCATTTTTTATCAAAAGGCACTGTACTCTTCAATACTGTGATGTAACATGGTATGTTACCATGGAAACAGGATACATAATGACAGAGTTAAAAACAATTCTGACAATAAAGATGTTTAGGAGCAATTTTCATGCGACAGTATTCTGATCTATAAGAGGAAATATTGCGCACAATCCTCATCATTTCTGATGAATACTCTATAAGAGGAAATATCGCGCACAATCCTCATCATTTCTGATGAATACTCTATAAGAGGAAATATCGTGCACAATCCTCATCATTTCTGATGAATACTAGTCTAGCTATTGTTCGAATATCTAGTTTCTGTCAGCAAAATTAAAAGGAAAGGATGCCTGTGAATGGTCATTCAATACAATGGCTATCTGAATGGTGTATTATGAATACTGAAATCGTTATCAGTAGAGTTTGAACTATTGTTCCCAATATAAATGAGTTCCTTACAGTGAAGCCGACTCCCTAGAATCAGTCAAATAACCGTTTTTTGATGATCAACCCAGAACAAAGCACACCATTTGATGACGTTACAATGCTGTCTGCTATGGAAGTCTGCAGAGTATCAAATGAAAAAATTGTATCCGACAGTCTTGATCTTTATTAGTCAGCTTGTCCTAGAGATGGGGCAGCTTCTGTTCAAAGCGTAGCATTCTCTATGATTAATGGTCATTGTGGTACATCCAATCTTACGACAGAGGCACCGCTCTACAAAACTCGCCGTCACAGCGGCCAGGGCATGTGTAAGAATAGTGGGAGGTTTGTGTGGCCAAGAACAATACATTTAACACACGTGGCGAGTGGACATGAAGGAAATAAAAAATTAATTATAACACAAATGGACAAGTTTTTCATCACAAACGTACTAGGAGTTAATGTCATTGTTGGTTGTCTAACCCGGGGGACGGATGATTATCAGGCCCACGTTAATGAATCGATGACACCTGACGATACAGGATATCGCTACAGAGACAAAACGCCAAGTCCGAAGTATCTGACCCCGGCTATAAACATTGCTCGGTGTTGAATTCACACTTCCAATGTACCCTTGTGAGCAATAAGTGGGCATGTCCGTCTAGGTCAGAAATGCACAACTCGGAAATAAATTTGTAAATCCTGCATAAAATCGGAAACTTGGTACGAGTGTGGGACGGCATGCGCTCGCATCAGGGGAGGCATCAATAACTGGAGTGCAGGCTCATTACAGAATTGTCTCCCTTGGTGACAGCTTTATGTCTTATCGCTGGCCGATCATCTGCGGATTATGTTTGTCGCAAATCTAATGGAAAGTGGACGGTGGGTCCTGTTAATGCAGCTCGAGGCATTGAGAATGATGGATCTGCCGTGTACGTGTCAAAAACACTGGATCATTTGAACTGACTGGAAGGACAAACGACGGGAAAATTGAACTTGATCAATTTATACTTTAAATGAATATTTCAGCTGAAACTTGATTTGATGTGTAATTATATACACAACTGAATAAATTGAAGCACTGTTCGGGGATAATCCTGACGGAAACTTAAATCTTTATTACGATACATCCATTACTGTATTGTATCACCTGAGAATGATATTGATAATAAATATGATTTCAAACAAACACAATCTGTTCTATGAATAAAGATATGATCATTGGAACTGATAATTGTATTGAATTTTATTTTTTTCGTAAAACTAAAACTTTAATCTGTCTTTATGAATATCTGTATCCGATGTGTTCCATTATGACATTAGATCTATCACAGTCTGCTCCAATCACACTTTGTAACGCTTCGTTTGATTGGTTGACACTTAACAGTGTTATTTGGTCACAAAAATCATGTTATTTTGAAAAGGAGCAAACAGCTTTCAAGAACAGAAGTATTTTCTATTTGTTTTTCTTTAACACAAATGAGAAAACAATTTAAAACTAATCAGATCCATCATGTATTGGTATCGCTTAGGAGCAAGTAATCTAATCAAAATGCGAGACTTTGAAATTGAAAGTAGAGCTATTTGGAAATTGAAAACAAGAATACACACGGTTTGTTTATTTTCAATCAGAAAATTACCAACTTTTAGGAACTTATTATTGTGTTTTCAAGCTAATACTTCAAGTTTTTTTCAACAGGAAAATGAAAATACAGATAAATAGGTCTGTGACTCTTAAGTAGAATTGTGTTTCACACCTTGAATCACATTATATATTTACAACAGCCTTTCAACAGAGTAGTTTAGTCTTTAAACCAAATTCCCGGTATTTTTCTGGGGGGTTTTCCAGGGACTTTTGGAAAACACTGATTCTGGAAAAAACTTATTGCAAAACAGCAAATTTTAAGGGAATTCAAAGATTTGAGGTGTTAACATTCGAACAAAAAATATTATGAGCAAGAAAATAAGAATTTTTCACCTGATTTTTCTCTCTCCATAAACCTACTTTGTTGGTGAAATTTGTTGAAGTTATGAATACGGAATCAAAAGTCCATTTTGGGAAGAAAATGACGATAACATCGGGAATATAGATCATCACAGCCCCCCAGTTGTTTAGTCAGGAAAGGCACTGAAGTCTGGCTTATAATTCATATAACATTGCATGAATACAACAAAATGTTTTCAGAACCAAGAGCGAATACAAATTTTCATGTCAGTGATTCAAATAAGTCAGGTAACACAAATATGTATAAAACTGAAATCTTGGTTATCAGAAATGGAAAAGTCAAAATTTGAATGATCTAGTTAATTTAGAAATAAAACAACAAGGTAATTGTTCATACCTGAAGCAGGTGTTTGGACCCGAGGTCACAGGTGTTACTGTACTGTCGTAAAAACCTCGTCCATGTTCACTGACTCAGGTGTTTCGCTGACCAAACCAAAACAATGTAAATCCAACGAATCAGCTTGAATGAGAGCAGCGAGAAAGTTAAACATCCACATTTCGATTCGAAAACATGCAGATATCCCAGAAAGTTTGTAACACTGTTTAGGTCTGAATGAGTAACGCACCTAAGCAATGAGGGCGTCCCCAGAAAATTGCCTCGTTAATGAGACACCCAGAACAAAAACAGGTAAAACACAGGTAGCGAACATGTATGGGATATCTCACACGGAGATCAAGTCCCCGGTCGTCGGCCACCCGTGTCAGATCCGTATGAAATATCATCTCTATATCGGTCTTCGTTTGAACTTTAATTAAACGGTTGGGTCAGTTCTGTTATACAACTAACGCTCATTAAGAAGAGGCCAGCAAAGGGGGATTACTTATGTTGATGTATTATAATCCATATGTTTAAAAAGGTCTGGAAATGAAACATTGAAAAAATTCTCAATTAAAATGTTTTAACCTTTAGAACTCCTATTAAATTCACTCAAAAAATGTATCCAATCAAATTGACATTTATGACATCTATTGACACATTTTTTCACCAGTTGTGGAATTTGTTATCATGTGTGGAGAAAGTAGGGAAATAGACATCGTCCAAAAATGATGGACCTACTTTTCTAATGGCTCCAGTCAAGCTAAATGTAACTCTTTTGAAATGGAAGTATTTTTTTAAATCCATTTTCTGTTTGGGGATATCGGCATAAGAAGTTAGCGTGACTGTGCCTGGCGTACGACTGAAGTTAACTCCCCTAGGAGTCCCTCCCTGTGCTCTCCCCCGTATAGTCTGAGGGCTTGGAAGCCCACCTGCTATAATAGCGTTACATACAGGTACACATTGTGTAAACCCCCGATCAATATCTCACAGTAAGATTGTCTGACTCTCGCGGCTATCTGTCAGAAACATCTGATACGTGTAAACGTTTCTTTGAAACTTAAGTCCGATACAAGCAGTCCTCGCCCGATAGAGCATTCGAATGGGTGTACGATATACATGAAGTCAGGAAGCGATTATCTCATCTTTCTGATTGGACGCTGTCCAAAGACAGTTACTGAACCCTTAGCGATCTTACGAATTGTTTTGATTTTAAATTAGTAATGTGACCATGGTTGAGCGTCCCAATTGTGTCAAAACAATTGGGCCATTTTTCTACAATTAGACATCAGTTGATAACGTCAAAATCTTTATTTATAAAGATTCCTTGTTTGTGACTCACAAACAAAAAACCTCCTTAATTATTTTTCTCTCCGATGATCAATTTGACTTTTCCCTTGTTCCCTGTGACTCTTTTGAGTAATTGTCTTTGCAAATATTTGAATAGTTTGTCATTTTTCTTTCTGTTGTCAAATGCTGATTTTTCTTGCAACATTTCGTACATTCATGCAGCTAAATTTAATTTAAACCTTGGTATTATAAATATTAATTCATCACTGATTAAGCAATTGATTCAGAATTAAACTGAAACAAATGTGTTTACATTAGTACCAGTTACCTGGAAATTAATATTAAGTAAAGTGAGTCCACAGGAGTAAATTAATTATATAAAACCTGTTAAAATCCTATCAGGGAAAAATATATCACCTAAAAATAATGGGACGACCTGCTTGTCCTTATTAAGACACAATTACACCTGGCCATTAATCTCTCATCAGACAAGAATCAATATCTTAACATGGAACTGATGTTTGAAAGTTTGGTAAGCTTAATGACATCATTTCAAATTCATTAAAATAATTTGTCCATACTTGTTCCACATTATAAGACGAAGTGTATGTATGAGTGATTCTTTTACTGCTTATAAAAGATAAAGGCCACTGAAAATACTCCTTTTCACATGACGCATAACAGCAAAATTCAATTAGAAAATTTCCACATATGGCATTAAGCTGACAATTCTTAAAATAATAATCCCTATGGCAGGGTTCTTCAAAGTGTTGTTAGCTTAATTAATGAACATAATTTTTGTAGGAAGATTTCTTATTGAAATATCAATAAATTTACGAATTATTTGCAATTCTTGTTTTGGATCATTCTTATAAAACTCAAAATGTTCAGTTTTAGAATGGAGTTTCAATGTCTTGAAATTGTATAATATGAATAAATTGTGTAGTTATTAATAAGCTAACCAATATTTCAACAGCAAGGTCCTAGTGTGTCTGCCACTTCTAGTAGCTACAAGCAAATGATAAAGGACTGATTCCCAAGGGATCCACTGGCAGCCTGGGGTGCTCATTAAAGAAGAAAATTAATTATTGATTTTTTTTTTTATAAAACATCAAGATGGTGAAATGTCCTCTCTGAGAAGATGGTGTCATTAAGGCCAGTTTAGTAAACAGATTAGCGATGATTGGTGTCACTTCCTTTTCCCTCCCCTCTCTGATCCCTCCTCAGGCTCTATCACAGACAGGCTACAGATGGAGATTACAAGCCCCATCAACATGTATTAGTACAAACAATGACCACAGCAGGCTAAGGTTACACACCAACTGACCACAAGTGACCCAGACTAGCCTATCAGCAGGACATCACAACCCTTCAAAGTTGTACATAAGGTCAACTGACCATCAAACAGCAATCAAAACCCAGCTACATGTAACTATGCTCCTATCTCACTTCCTGGATCTCTCAGATGTTTAACATGCATGGGTACATGTGCATATAGCCATTGAAGATGCAAGTCTTTTGGTGAACAAGACTTAATGGAGACAAGGTAATTAATTATGCCTGTGGTGGAGTACCAATAAGTGCTCAGCTTGGCAGCAGGTGGCCCTCCGATAAATGGTTCCGAATGGTTCCCCATGTAAGCATGTGCAAAGAATAACACCACACCATCCTCCTTTTCGTTTTTATGATTTATGTGTGAAGTTTTCCCACTATCCTAAAATTTCAGCCTTAAATGTTTTTTCGAAATCTGAAGAAAAAGAATTTTGACATTTCCCCAACCTAAATTTAACAGACATGTGTATATACTTCACCAGTGATACCTGCCTGAAGCGTAAACTCTCACACAAGCTTCAAATACAGACAGAATCTGTCTGGATACTGAAAACAAGAGAAAGAAATCGCCCGCATGTACACGATTCTGCCTAAGGAGGTTTCTTTCATTAGTTTACAGATATGTCTTAATAGTGTCACAGCTCTGCTACAAACTTAATGTCTGTTCTCATTTTTCAATTCTTCGGTTGAAATAGCATTTCCCCCCCATCATAACGCAATTTAAACCGAAAGTATTTAGGGAGACGTTAACTTCATATTTCAATTAGTATGGATATGTGGCTTTCGGCGAAAGTAAATTGCCCATCGTGAAAATGATCATATGTTCATATTATATTTGATTAAGTAAATTTGATTTACCAATGTTATGCATCCCCACATAATTTTTTCATGGAAGTCCAAAATCACTAGAATGTATGTATAATTCAATTCAATCACAGAAATGAGGCTTCTGGAATCTAGTCAAAAGAATATATGCCCCCCAGGTCCAGCGGGAGATCTTAAAAGGCAGCTGGACGGCATAGCTTCATACAGGGTTCAATTATCATTAAACAGACACACCAGGCATATTTCTAAGATTTCACAACTCACATCCTGTCAATATATTTGTGTAATGTACCAGTCGGAATGACGTCCCCGCTCTGTGCTGGAGGGGTCCCGACTATCACCTTGGTACCAGGTACACTGTTACCCCGGTAACAGGTAATGGCAGTCATTGATGGACCAATACTACTTCTATCAAAACTACGAAATGTGGTATAAGGGTGGGTAATATTTATAATTGTAGATGTCGCTGATAACTTGCAAAGGACACTGGTGCTTTATCTCGTCAAAACGCATTTCTTTCGACACCGATTCGACAGATGGAGAAAGAAAATTAAAAGTGTATAGGGTAACGACATCGATGTAGAGTCCGATAGCCTGTGATCGGATGTATATCTGTCAGTATACAATCTTTATACATTCACTTTAAATCAATAATGTATTCAAAGTATCGCAACTCTACATTACACGGGTTATAACTCTGACATTTAACACGAAAGAAAACCCCTAACGGCATATTTTTTTTGTCCTGGTCTTGAGAAGGAAAAAATTAATTCTGACATATAAATGAAACTTGCCTATGTTTAGATATATCCGTAACATTTTAAAGCTGTAATGGATTCCCAACAAGGGCACATACTCCATTTTAATCGTCTTTGATGATGACAAAGTGACGACATAAAAAAACAACCTGACGATAGAAAGAGACTCCTCTGGCAAAGTAAATGAAATTGTTCTTATCAGCATATCCTATAGAAGTAACACACATCTGTACATGGGGCGACCAGGCACGCTAGCATCTCTATCGACCAATGAGAGTGGATTATCTCTCGACAAAAACAGATCCCATCGCCCAACAAATACAAAATTCAAAAACGCACTCATCTCTGTTGAAGTCTGAATATGATAACTAATGGCGTCCATACACTACCACATAACTCAATTTACCAGCTTGCTTTTCTACGCAATCAAAATTACAAAAGCTACAAATTAGCTGTGAATCAGAATTTTGAAAAAAAAACCAGATTAACAAGATCAGGAGAAGGAATAAATGTTTCATCTTAACTTGTAACAAGGAAATCTTTTGAAAAGAATCATCGACCAATTAATGGCAGTAGTACTAGACATCCATTTTAACTGTTGTAATTTAGAAGTTAATGGGTACACAGCCGATAAAAGCTGGTGAGATACCAGAATTATGGAGAGGACGGAAGGAAGGACAAGGCCGATACTAGGGCAGGTGGAAGTTAAAAAAGGAAGGCGGGATCAAGGTTGTAAGATATTGAAGTTCAGCACACAAGATGACAAATCTTATTTGTTTCTCTTAATTATGCCAATAAATTAGATGAAATTGTAATATATGTTTCTCAAATATCTAAAAGCGTTTTTTTATATTCTTGTTAAGGGAAACTAGCTTTCATAAATCCATAATTATCAAAGTCTTGGATCACTCTCACTGTCAACATCAAACTTAATATCTCGACAAATTGAGATGTCTTGTACTGGGCTGACAGTATCTACGAGTTCTCAGTGCAGTAAATTCGTTCATAGCTTTTAAGTAAGAAACCCTTAAGTCTCAGAGGACAGAATCGCTATCACCGTGACAGTTTGCTTAAAGACGATATATCTAAACAACAATTAAGTTCCGTCAAACGATGCAAAATATTGGCGTGTTACTCTTTCGACAATTTCTTTCTAGGGAAATCACTTGCGCAAGTGGATATATTTTTCTCCCTTTAAAAACTGAGAATCCTCATTGTTAGCTGACGTTTGTGGTAATCTGTATTCTGTAATTCTAATCTATTGTGTGAAACAACAGCCTGATCGAGTAACGATACTCTGTTGATGGGAGTTGTATAGCCTAAAATAGAACCATTACTTGCATTAGTACCTGCTCTTCCCACAAATATTACAGTAGTTCAAGAACATTTCAAATTTGTTATAAGTTGTACAGCCCTTTCACAATTCAGACTCCCTTTAGTAGAAAAAAGGATGGGTGGATTAATGACTTTTGACTATTTCTTTTCGAATTTGAACAGCAAATTAAAAAAATACTGCATACTGGGTAATTTTTGCAGAAGTGTTATACTTGCAGATTTCCTCTGTACAAAGAATTTGCTAACTCAACAAAACAACAAATATTTTTACCAAACTACATTACCTAACAATTCAAAACCACACATCCAATAGTGTGTGACAACTTTTATTTCCTTCACATGTAAATTCAAACAAAAATGTGCAATATCAAAGCTGAATCTGCAGTGAATTACTGTAGCGAATGAATATAGCTTTGGCAGATTGATTTTACGAGATTGTTGTGGTAAGCAATACCTGTATGCATCAGTTCAATTTAAAATTAATGTAACAGAGCAGGTAATATGTGTATAATTGCTATTGCTATCATAAAGATTACTTTTTTATAATTAACTCATTGACCCCTGAAATTTCATAATGAACTATTCCAACCTTTGAATTGGAAGAGTTCAAATGTGTCTTCAG
>JAUMHH010040001.1:0-24100 GCA_032359455.1 Chlamys rubida
TTTTTACTGTAACAGTGTATAGTGTGGAATCCGCCCCCCCCCCTCTTCCCCTGTAGCAGTGACACTTTCTACTGTGACAGTGTGATCTCCCACCGTTACACTGCCTTGGCTCTCCCTGTGGTAGTCTCAAGTCTCAGATATCACACCCTTAATGTCAACCCTAGGGCCTCGTATCTCTGTCGTCTCCATTCTATAAGGATGTTAAAACAATGTAACAACCACATCAAAGAGATTGTACAATACATGGATTTGTTTTGTGTGCTGTAATTTCTGAGAAATGACTTCCCTGTCCATGCTGATTCTGCCTGAAGGAAATAAGTCGCATGATCAGTGTGTCACTGTTGTCCTCGTCCTCACCCGTAACGTTGTACATCACGATTCCACCCACATTGCATGACTGTATGATTTATTTAAAAAAGAAAACGTGCCCAAATAATTATAAATCCTGATAACTTGAAACTACTAATTTAGAAAATTTAAAATCAGCAGAGGAAGATTCTGTATTCTGACTTAAGAATGCATTATTTCTATGAATTAAAATATAAAAAGAATATGGTCAGCCCACTGGATTGATTTAATTAAATCAATTTTAAAATTTTACCCAGCAGAATAAACATACTATATATATATAGAGACCATTCCGGGTACTTATCAGTTTTTCAGTTGGGTTCTGTAAGGTGTAAATAAAGTCTGTACCATGATCCTGGGTCATAATGTAAAGATTCTTGTCTCAGTAATATAGAAACTCAATGTGTGAACATACACCTGATGTCTCCTCCATCCTGGTGGCGCTTATCACAGTCAAGTGCTAACTGCTGCGAGGGGAGACGTCACCTCCTGTCGAAATGCTTTTTATTGCATGACTAAAGAGAAAAAAGTTAAAATCAAAAATATGTAACAGTTTTAGCTTAGTTTACCACCTCTATATGAGCAATCCATTTGTCAGAACCGGTTTGAGAAAATACAAAAAAGTAGTTTCGTTACCAGGATGGTAAAACTGTGATGTAGAATGGAATCTGGTTGTCGATACAGGGGCATGGCATGTTTTCGTCTGTTTATTTGCCTGGAGCCAGGCTTGTCACAGAACTTGGGACCCACCATTCATCCCCGTGTTAGTGATGTTTAAGTTGTAACGACAGGCGACTGAGGCGCTGCGAGAGAGGGAGCAACAACACCATTCAACGTCACCCACCACTTTCACGTAGTAGACATTGGGTTTTAGAATAAATACATTTTACTACACAAGTTGTTTTACCAAACACTTTTGCTTTCAAAGCACCTGTAGCAGAAGTTGTTTTACAAATTGGAGAATTACAGAGAGCAAGAGTTGTTTTTGTTTTTATAAAATTTACCTAGAAGAGTTACATGTGCCCGATTGTTTTTACAATTGGAGATTTATATACAATAGATATAAGCATAAACGTTGGTCTGTCTGATGATTTAATCCCAGTAAATAGCTTGATCTGGTGATCAGACACAATTAGGCTCTTCCGCATATTCCTGTCTTCGCATATTTGCAATTGAAATTGGTCGATGGTCTGGGATTTGGCATTCATTGTGGCATGGAGGCAGCAATGTAGATGAACTGAAGTTTGCTAATTGATTGGATTATGTAGGCCACTGTAGCTCTGTTCCACGGCAGAAATAGGATCACCATTATACAGTAGCGTGTATGCTGATTTTGTAGCTCCGATCAAAATCCTATATCTCTTCTCCTCCCACTTCAGTACAACAGTTCTGGTAGGTAGGAGTGCATTTGTTACAGGGTGTATATATAGGTATACGTAGCAAGTCATGCTAGTTGTTATATGAAAACAGGGTTACGCTGGACTTTAATCTAGTTATTGGTTGTTGTAGACAAGGAAAGGTTGCTCAGAACGGGTTGTTTAGGCAAGGGGGATTACTCTAGGGAGACATTAGTTTTTGTCTTTATTACTCTGTTGAAATACTCCATTGAAATGATCATCAACTGTTCAATTATATATATAATTAGCTTAAGTAAACTTGGCGTGAGACGTCATAGCCGAAATGATGCATCGTGAATGTTTCATTTCTCTGTTGCTTGATCACGAAACACTTTACATTTTAGACTGATAGCAGGTTGAAAATAAAGCACAGCAAAGAGTGCGAAGGCACAAATTTCAATCTTTAGAACAAAATATTGCTTAATTTGCATAAATATTTCATGATCTTTCAATGCTGTTCCAAAAACTTGCAATCAAATTCATATGAGAATGGTCTGATGAAGATTGCTGATCTGATTCAAATAAAACTGGTGTATGGCTGACTTGTTTCGAAACATATTTATTAACTGTTCTTTCTGATCTGTTCTGACAGACTTTAACTGTAAGTAAAATGTTCTCCTTGGTTTGATAGACAAAGCCTGAAATAGCTAGCCTTCCTAGTAAATGACGGCACTTTACCTGAACTGCCTATGTTTTGTGACTCAGTGGCTCTGTAGTGTTACGGGAGGCTGAGGCTGGGATGCCAGTAGGCGGCAGACGAAGATGTGCGGGTTGTTATTTGGACAATTAGGGGTTAAGTACCGCAGTGATTGCTTACATGTGGTTTGTGAACTTCAGACAGATCAAAATAACATTTAAAAGTGTCACCGTATGATTCGCCTTGCATTCAGACCAGCCGAGGGGTGAAATTCAAACCTTGTCTACGAGGACTAAAAAATTCACAGACCAAATTACCATGGTATTAAGTCATTGTTATGTTGGCGAATTACGATTTCTTGAAAAAAGATTTATACGGAACCCTGCAGAGAAAATGTTTGCACAGGGACTCTGTGAGTGGAACGAGCACTCCTCAGATTGGCATGCTAGAGTTACACTATCTGAGAGGCACATAGTTAGGCAAGAATGGAAAACTAATTTCTACAAAAGAATTATCTATTTTCGGTGTTAAAATGACATTCCGTTCCCCTCTTGAAACCTGATATTTCATTGGTCAGGAGAAATTTGCATATTCCTTGTCAAATTGAATTAAGAGCTGTCTTATAAATCCTGATTGGTCTATTTGATACCCAGCTTCAGTCAAAGATGTAATTGTGCAAAATTTAAATTGAAAATCTAGAGGAATGTATCGTTCAGGTTTCTGTCAAAACTACAATACCCGATGATTTAGCATGATCTACAGGTATAAAGGGGAACAAAATAGCCTGTGTCTTTTTCTCCAACACATGATTTATATCTGTGTGGACTTAATATCATGAGTTGTAATATTTCTATATTATGTGTATGTGCTAATTTTTGAGAGCGGTTACACTCTTCTTGGTGAATTAGCCTGTGATGTATTGGTTATCATGAATACAAAAATATAGGGATGTGTAGACCAGGTGCACAGATAAGGGATGAAACTAAATGCTAGGATATATGTAACAATATTTTCTTAACAGCACGATACATACAGTATTTAATTCTTGATATGTATATTGATAATTTTAAAAATAAGTTACCGCAGAAACAACTGATGCTAATATCACTGGTAACTGGAAAACCTTAACAATGTATCAAATTGCCAATCTACAAATAATTAACTGGTATGCTGTTTTTTAAAATTGTTATTTCTCAGTTTTAGCATATATCATATGCATACACCTTTTAACCCTTTCACCACTGTAGACCATAATGGACTCATCCAGATCAACGCATGGTAGAATCTACTAAGGTTACATAGGGGTGAAAGGGTTAATGACTTTGTGCATAGTATTGATAACTTTTTACATTACATATATATTTCATGGTTTCATCTATGAATGTAAAGAACTGTAATTTTCGATGCAAACATGGTTTAATCGTCATTTATGAATAGAGTTCAGTAAACTAACTTATTGGATTTGAATATAATTTTGCTGACTAGATCTAGTATTAGGATTATTACGGCGTTACCATAGACACCAGACAAAGATTCGCTACTTGTGTGTATTATGGCTACACTGACATTGAATCTGTCACTGATTTCTAGCGTTTTTCTTAAGTTATTGTTTAGGGCTTCAATGCAATAGAGTTTTCAAGGACATTACATCATGGAAAGATCCAACATCCTCGTCAGTTCCAACGATTGATCAACGGCCTCCACGATCACAGGTGTCTGTTGATACACGAGGTATAAAAATACTCCCTCCTCCGAACATTGTTGGCATTTAGTGATGAGTTTCTGAGTAATTATCAGCAACAGATCAAATATACTAATTAAAATTCTAGTGTAGGGATCTCTGGAAAGACATCGCACTCCAGGTCAATTACTTCTCCGTGGCCTATCGTAATGACATCAGCCGTTAACATCAAATTGTTTACCTTGCTCCATTGTTCCTGGGATTTCCTACTTCACGTTTGATAATGCAGCTTTCAAGAAGCCTAAAAGAGCTGTACTAAATGAATTAAACTTTGCCAATTCCTATCAGAAAATTAAAAAAAAAATCAATTTAAGTCTGCTGCAAAATTATGAACAAGCAATGGTGAAATGACCTTGTTCTTCAAATAATGCAATCAAAAATGTTTGTCTGATATCTCAAACAAGTGTTAAAGATGCTTGGTCATCACAGGTTGAAATTTTGTTATATAACTAGTTATAATTTTTTGACCCGTACACAATAATCTCTGGGCAAAATGTTGGTAGAAATTCTCACAATATCGATCTAGGCCAACATGGCATTTGTTAATAGATCTTTGAGCACCAACGCAGGCATTTTTGACAGTATAAATTCTTTTGGCCAATTAACTGTTTTGTTTATAGAAAATCTTTGAGCCAACAGAGATTTTTTTGAAAATAGAAAGTCTTTTGGCCCATACAGGTTTGGCAATCAAAACTAACTTGTACAGTGGTACAAATCTGCAAAACTTGCTTTTCCAACATGTCCAAATATGAATCCGAAATACAAGTGTATGACAAACAGTGCTCCAGAAATATACTGCATTTCTTACTTGGTTGGACTCTTTCTGTCCTGCATGTTTTGACCAATGATGTTGTGTTTGTGTATAAATGTGTTATGTGCTGAGATAGAGACCCCCAGACTGTCGCCAGTGTCTGTACTGTCCCTGGATAGCAATACAAGTCTCCCTAATACAGTTGGTAACTCAGCCACGAGCACTCGAGGGAATACAGACTGCACTTTACGCTTACATTCTGGTCACAGCACACAAACACCAATATCTCACGCTTAGGCATACATATCATCACACATTATTTATTTATATTTTATTTTTTATTTTCGAACTGAATGAAAGGCTATGACAAATAAACTACTGGTTTGTGTTAGGATGGTAATACCCAGGAGAAGATATACTGGTCTTTGTTAATCATTTGACAATTGTTCTTGTTGAATGTGAGGGTATTGCTGAAGTGGACTAGTATGGTTAATCCCAGTCATGTCTCAACAAACAAGACTTTGAGAACACGGTAGATCACAAACAAGACCTGCGGAACACCCGCAGTAGATCACAACCAAATCATGACAAAGGGCTTTGCCGAAGAACCACCAGGTAGCAACACCAGGCGTTATAAACCCAGGCGTTATAAACCCAGGGCTGAAAAGTATTTGAAAACAATATAATAAATTGGCAGGTAAAGTCGAGACAAAATGGTGGAAGGTTTAGCGTGCCGACTAAAGGGAGCTGATCTGTCAGTGTTATACTGTTGTTTCAGCTTTAACCTACAGAACTCCTAATCTCCTTATAAGTAGAGTATGGGTTGTAGCTAGCTCATGATATCAACGCTCTGTGGTCAACTGGTCAACATAAATCTGTAACCTACCCCAGCAATTCTAATTGGGTATAGGTTGATATTGTAATGACACAGGTATTGTCTAGGCCCTGGCCATGGTTGATATTGTAATGACACAGGTATTGTCTAGGCCCTGGCCCTGGTTGATATTGTAATGACACAGGTATTGTCTAGGCCCTGGCCCTGGTTGATATGGTAATGACACAGGTATTGCCTAGGCCCTGGCCCTGGTTGATATGGTAATGACACAGGTATTGTCTAGGCCCTGGCCCTGGTTGCTCATGGGTTGGTTAACATTAAACAGCAATTAAATAGTTAAACATTCAAATTGTTCCCAATAAGAAACAAAGGCTTCAAAGCAAAACTAATCCTCAAAACACATCACTCTTGTTTGTCTCAACCAATCTGTATCATGGAAATGATATCAGATGTTCTCGATTTTGTTGAATCCATATTTTTAAATTTCCCTAACCACTGGTTAACTCTAGCCAACCTTTGAACAACATGGGCCCGATTGTGATGACGTTTCTACAGCTGTTAGTACATTTGTGTACAACCAACAGACCTTTTAAAACTACTGTTAGGGCGTAATGCTGTGCCAGAGTGTTTGCACAAATAGTAATATTTAATAAAAATAACGGAAGCCAAGTATTTTTGTAGTTTCATATGATCACCTGAAGACAGAAAAAGCAGTTTTTTAGCTTAATTAAAAAAGTTTTTCTAATTCAAATTAAAACAAATGAAATATTTGTGTTATACCTCATGAAACTAACAGTACTTTGTAATAATTGATGCAGAATTCCTTTGAATCTTTTTTGCATATAGACTGTACAGTGTATTACCGAATGTACTTGAAGGTAAATAGTTTATGGATTAGAAACTATTCAGGTATTTATAAAGAAGGGTTTATTTTCAGTTTGTTTATCGATGCAATAGATATATTAGCTCATAAAATGAATTTTTGCCCTATTCAGAAATTATAGTTTGACAAATCAATACCTGACCGTTGAATACTTAAACACCAATAATGTGGTTCAATTGATTCACGCTGTCTGTTACTGATATCCATTTAAGTTGACAAACAATTAATGTGACAGGTGACCTATGACCCTAATCAGAAATGTTTCCCAAGCGTACTGTGTTAAACTTTGTCATTAGGACGTCACTAACTGGCATGTGTACTAGATCATGCTGCGGTAATTATTCATGCGGCCTGTTTTCTATTACACTTGCACCTCAATGTTAACATGCAATAGGAACATTTATAGTATACCTGACATAGGTAAAATTGTCATTATGTCCCAATTTATAGAAATAATGGTGGAAATTATTCTACTCATTAAAGTTTTATGACAGAGCGAGGGTTATATGTCGGGACAATTTGCCTGTCTAGACACTTTTGGGAGCTAAACAAATTGTTGATTTATGCAACAAGAAATTTTACAAGAGACGAAATCGGCACCTACATGTTATCTCCTGTACTGAAGGGACCCAGGTTAAGGTGATGTGCAACCTCACACATTATATCTGTGATGGTAGAGTTATCTCCCCTAACTTTTAATTAGAATGCTTAAATACTGGCGAATAATATGTCGGTATTACTATTGTCATAAACACTTCTAATAGTTGTTACTGTATTAACCAGGCCCAGATTAAAATCCTAAGACGATATTTTACAGGTTTGTTTTAGGAAGGTAGGGTACATGTATTCACAGTAGGTGGTTGTACTCCTGAGTGAGCCGCAATAGCAGAGGTCCTAGTAAATATGTGTAAAGCTAAAACCATCTCATTTGTTCTAATAAATATGTGTAATAAAGACCTCATTTAAAACATCTCATTTGGAATTTGAATGGAGAATGCTAATTTGGTTGACATAAGCTTGGTTCTATGTAGATGGTCGAGGACTTGCTGAGTCAGGCATACTCAGGTGTTTACAACCATTGTAATGATCAAAATAATGGAGTGTGCTTCTATCTGTAACTTCTATTCAGGGAGGGGAGGACTTGTTAGCTGTGACCTCGTGACCTTTGTGAAATCAAGACTCGAACATTACACAGGTACAGGTGTATTGAGTGTAGTGAAGGACGCTACTGAAGAGCTCTGCGGCTCATTAGCATTGTTCCAGGTATAAACAGATGAAATTTATACCTGACCTTGTACTCAATATCTTATGAAAAGTCAACTTTATTTGGGTATATGTTTTCTCCAGATAGAAAAGAAGTTTACTACCGAGTTATTTTTATACCTTGTAATCGGTTTCTATTGTCATACTAGTGGAATTGATATAAGGAAAGGGTTGTTTGACCTGCGACCTTGGATTTGTTAGGTCAAGTTCATGACAGGTTGGTGGGTGTATGTGAGGAGAAATCATTATCCAGTGTCATGCACTGAGTAATGCTTTCTGTCATGGCTCAGCAAATATCCAGTTTAATCAACATCCTTAAAATCATGTAATATTTTTAACTGTTCAGCTTTACAGATTCTTTTCAACCTCGAAGCTGTATCATTTGTAACCTTGTCAATGATCTGTTATACATGTCTACTGTTGCCCAATGTTTGCTGACTTTTGGTTGTCCACTCACACGCACACCTCGGAAGTGTCAATGTCCCGATCATTGCTGTTCCTAACTGTGGCTGGATCTGCTACAGCAGACGTCTGTTATCGTCCCCAGTCAGCCATGTCTCGTCCTCGATTGACAAGTTTGGGGCTTGCATGGCTCTGTCTTATAAATCTCTGGTCTCGCTAATGACACAACGCGCACTGCCAGATAGATGTTGGTTGGAAGAGTTCAAATTTGTTACAGACAAAAATTCAATTTAATTTCAAACCTTTTGGAAATTTGCAATGTTACTTAAAATGTTACATTTGTCTGATGATCAGCTGGTGGATACTGGATCTAACAGTCCAATACATCTCTGTCACAAAAACACGCCACAGCTGAAACATTGGTAAATTTGATCAGCGAATTGTTTCTTGTTGAGAATACGAAAACCAGGAATATTGTTTAAAGGGCTGGACACCAAATACACGATAAAAGTGGAAGAATCGGTGGTGATGGATTTGATTGCGAGGAGTTATGTAGCAGTCTGTTTTCTGTACCGATCG
This sequence comes from Chlamys rubida, assembly GCA_032359455.1. Lineage (NCBI taxonomy): Eukaryota > Metazoa > Mollusca > Bivalvia > Pectinida > Pectinidae > Chlamys > Chlamys rubida. The sequence continues at coordinate 8,837 of JAUMHH010040001.1, forward strand.
GCTCCTGGTGTGTAAACACTGATGTGGTGTACCGAAGGGTTACTGGAGCCTGTTACACTCCAGCTACAGGACTTGATGCACTTAAGTATACCCATCTTACCACCTGATGGTATGTCAAATCACAAGACAGAGCAGAAAAACTATCACTTTGTAGGTCAAAGATGGGGTCGAACGTGGAAGTATCTGATGGTTGTAGGGTTGTGTTATGAAATAAACTAGATGAAGGAATCGGAAAAAAGTTTTATGCTGGGTAATTTCTAGGGTTAAACCTGGCACTGTGTTTATAGTATTCCAAAGTTGGTTGTCAAGGGTTTCTAGGTGGAAAAGTCAGAAAGGCACTAAGGTGAATATGTTCAAAATTTTGCAATCATTTCAGTTTAGTATGGCACAATAGGTGAGAGTAATGTATGTAATACTGTGTTAAACATGTATCTCTCTTTTCTGTGTTTTGTTTGAAAATTTGTCAAATTTATGATAGTTGTAAGGTTGTTTGTTAGCAAGAGTTGTCAACCTCAGGGCGTGAAGGTTGTAGACTTGTGTGTGTCAGAGATGTGAAGGTCACAGGGTTGTTTGTTGTCATAGATGTGAAGGTCACAGGGTTGTTTGTTGTCAAAGATGTGAAGGTCACGGGAGTTGTTTGTTGTCAAAGATGTGAAGGTCACAGGGTTGTTTGTTGTCAAAGATGTAAAGATCACAGAGATGTTTGTTGTCAAAGATGTGAAGGTCACAGGGTTGTTTGTTGTCAAAGATGTGAAGGTAACAGGGTTGTTTGTTGTCAAAGATGTGAAGGTCACAGGGTTGTTTGTTGTAATAGATGTGAAGGTCATAGTGATGTTTGTTGTCAAAGATGTGTAGATCGTAGTGTAGACTTATGCTCCTTGGTACTGGTAAGATGATAATTAGTGTCTAGATTTTGAGTAGAACGGTGTGTGTGTTCCGGAAGATTTTCATTCTCCGAAGCTATTCAATGGAACAACAGAAGACAAACATTAATTCCTTTATTGGAGGTTTTTAAATAACTGAAGCTCTTGAATATGGACATTGTTGAGATCAGAGACTCTACTTCAAACATTGGATTGCAACACAAAATTTACAAAACAAGCACTTATTACAATTTGGTCTCTGATATCATAACATCAAGCTACTTGGGTGGATCTTTAATTTCTGTTCTTATATCAATCTTACATAACTTTAGTCTCAATATGTATACATATGTACGGTGAGTAGTTACACCTGTCTGAAATCTCTAATTAGAGAAGACATACCTGTAAATACTGATTAGACTACCTGAGCGGTACCCGGAGTAGAAACCCCACAGATATATGACCAGGTACGATTAATACTTTGATGTCGGGCTTTCTCACAGAGAGAAACGATTATCAAAAAGTTATTTAAATTGTTGTTCGTTTGATACCACATACTGAGTGTGTAAGTATTAGTTATATGATACAATCTCACAAGTCCCTGGAGCTAAAACATGAATACACAAGGTGTTAAAAAACTGGACTAATTGATTACACATGATTTCCTATTAATTCCTAATTTGTATAGAAAAAAATCACAATTAGACAAATTTTATAGGTATTAATGTCTGCATGCTTTCAAAATTGATTTGATGTGCATTTAGATTTCTTCCTATAAATCACCAGATGAAACAGGATGAATTATAAAAAAACTCTGGTCAGGTTAAATGTGTTTATGTTCTGTAGTAGAACATTTTTCTGAAAAAATGTTAATTGCTAAAACAGATAACAGAACCTTGTACCAACTTTTACCTCCTTAACTCCTATGCTATTCTCTAATCCATTAAAGTTTTTTAAAATTAAACTCATCAATGCTAAAATCCAATTAATAAAAAATTAAGAATCACCAAATCCTGGAAGTAGAAAGATTGCATTTAATTCATTTGGAAGCGTTTTCCAGACAATGGGAGATTTTTGTTTTGTGTTTACAGACTTAATCTGAATGTGTCTTTATAATGCTACAAATAAAGGAAAACAAGAATAAAAAATCCTAGTGTTGCTTTAATCATGTGTAGGGCATACAATCCCATTAACTTCAATGTGGAGTAATAGATATTTTATTAGGATTTGTTTTCAGATTAAAGACAATTCCTTTTGAAAACGAGATGATTGTTTTGTTTTGCGTGTATGAGAGTGTTTTATGTCCTGTCTGATAGAATCACTGAGGTGGAATATCATAATGTTTGGTCCGCCTTCGGCAATGGCCGTTTCCTCTCCTCACGGACACCAGACAAAACAGCATGATGGCAATGAATGGGGAGGCCATTATCTGTGAAATCTAATACAAATTAATAGGCTCCCAGACTAACTCTTATTAACTGGACTTCTAGCTGAACAATGGGTACCTTGACCATTTAACACTCTGGGTGTCACTTCGATCTGGATGGAGCAAGGACTGGTCATTCAGTCTGGACATTTGACATGGTCGTGGCCATGTGTGAAGGGTGGTCAATGGGTCGTGGCCGTAGTTACCTGGTTGTTAGGGACGATTGATGGCAGAGCTAATTACAGGTACAAGGTGTAGACGAAAATGAAAATTGTAGTTATAGCAAATAGCAAATTGACTGTTTTCCGGCTTTTCTGATGATTATCAACATCAAATATCTCTGGAATTTTATTTCGGCTGTAAATCTTCAGAAATGGTGGTCCCATCTGTTGCGTTGTAATGAGATTTGATGTAAAATTTTAAAAGAAAGTGAACGTCCTTACCACATTAGGGATATTCTGTTACACCCTGTACTCGGACAGACAACACAGATCAGATGGCTATCAGGTTTTATTTGTGGAGTTTGTTACGGAAGAAACAGTACTTAGTAAAGACATGGGATTGATCTGTATATCAAACAATTCCTTAGACCTCTAGATCTACACATAGGTACATTGAAACATTCAAACAAATTCTCATCCATGGCAGACACATTACCTTGTGATGTCGGTACATACGACAGAGTTGTCGCACTGGTGCCAGTATTTATTAGCTAGTATGATTCGAAGTATAAGTAGTTCTGAGGAGATAAGTGTTGCTATTCTTCAGAGACTTCAAGGTCATTTTCCCCTAGCCATCCCTCGAGTCATCTACCACTTCTCAGATAGGTACTAACAAAGTCGCGCATTGCCGATTGACTGTCAACTTTCGCATTATTTGTTGTCGCCAGGAAGCTTGTTATTGCTGAAAATTGAGCCCAGGTACTAAAAGGTAACGTGGACTTGACGAGGTGGACGAGTTATCCTGATAAAATACTGATATCTATCATATTCTATAAAAATACCTAGATATGGTCAAACGTGTCGAGTGATTAGAGAGTACACTGTACTTTTCATCGCTGAGCTGGGTGTTCTGTTTCATTGTCAATACAAAATGGTTCATATTTTATGTATTTTGTCATAAAACGGTCTAGTTGAGCTGTGGTTGGTCGTAACTTAAGACTATTTATGGTTTTTGTACGGGTGTTAAAGTTGACCAGTACTGACCCATCCAGCCCTACTTATACTGATTTAAGGTCCTTTAGTTAACATGGTGTAGAGGCATGTACACAGTAGAAAACAGCCTATTGGGAACATGCGGATGCATCAAAACATTTAAGGATCCCCGTACCACTGCCAAAAACTGTTATTAAGTATTTGAAACTGTTTTTTTCCGGCACAAGTATAGCTTTAATAAATCATTTCTGAAAAGAATACCATACTCTGCAGGACTTTTATGAAAAATAATGAAGATTAAATAAACAAAATGTAAGCAACAACAGTGTGCTATGGGATTGAAAACAAATCAGAGGGGGTAGACCGGGATTCAAACCCTAGACTACAGTTGTTATATACCATTACTCTAACGGGGGTGGTCGGGTGGTGCAGTGGATAGCGCACTTGCCTTTCACCAAGGTGGCCGGGGTTCGATTCCCCAATAGGACGTGAAAAGGTATGGGGTCACCTTACCGACCACGTGGGTTTTCTCCGGGTACTCCGGTTTCCTCCCACAGTAAGACTCCCCGTACGCGCGCTAACATCCGGGCCAACAAGAGTGATTAGTATAAGTTGTAAAAACTTGTTTCATAGTTGTTGTAAAATAAATAAAGTTTATAATTTTTTTTTATTGCTCTATCTGATTGAGCTGCATGGTAAAGAGAAGTGTCATGGCCTAAAAGTGCTACAGTTATATCCAAACAAGAGTTAAAGGGAGGTTACTGTATATAGAAAAAACACAGTGCAGTGGGGCAGGGATCCTTAACTATTTACACAGATAAAACACATATATATACATTGTATATGGCACAAACTCACATGCCATGTGTTTATAGATAAAAAGGATTAAAAAGATAACCTAGTTCTTTGTAGTAGTTTTGTTACTGCCATTAAAACAATACTATTGATGTGTATCTTCAAAACAATGAAAGCATTAAATATTGTATGAGGATATATAATGGTAATATCTTATCATCACTATAACCTTGGCAAGCTATTTATTTTGTATGAACTACCTTAGTCTAGATCCACATGTTCTATTTTTGCTTGTTTCAATTTCTTGTTTAGTAAATTCTCGTTGAATTTGATTTACCCGGTATGTATTAATTATTATATAACAGGTTTTTTATTACACAATTTTTTATTACGTTATCCAGTTGTGAGTATTCATGATAAGGCTCAGTAGGTTATAGCACTTTGGCTCCAGTGTAAGCTAACGTCTGGGTTCTTCAGGCTCGCGTACATCATTTTCTGCTGTCTGGTAACCAAGCCAATTTGATGTTATAAGCAGGCTACTTGTTCTCATTAGCAGAAATCCTGGTGATATTGTAACTGACAAATTATGAAAACGTCTGATTGCTGGCTGTTTATTTTAGATTTGCCGTAAAGAAATAGAGGAGAATTGGTTTTGTATTTTGCGTAGTTTGACATTAGGTGGTCTGTTTCAACACACTACAGCTGTTTGGAAACCTACAAATATGAAGTTTTTTGGATGGTTCGCTGATATTGTACTCCCCAGCAGCAGTAGACCTCCTGCTGATTAGATAGTGCTACTGTACTTGACAGTATAGTTTATTGGAATAAACTCTATGATTCTGCGTAGTCGTATCAGAATTGTCGTCTTTCCGCCTATTACATTCATTAGTCGTTACCTTTCTTGGTAATTACCTCGGGGGATTTAGACTCCTTTGTAATTAAATGATTCTGCATTTATCAAGAGAGAAACAGTATTATATTTTCAAACAATGGGATCATTGTAATTTTTGATTTAGTCATTTGTATGGAATTTTGGCAAGGATTGATGTATTGTCTCTGCACACACCATACACTGGCCTGTACATCTACTGATACTGTCTATGGGATCAAGGGATGGGAGAACACAGGACCTGTGAACTGAAATAGTTTGAGAAAGGAGAAATAATAACATTTATCGTGTTTTACCTGTTATAAGCTCATGCTCAGTAATAAGCCCATCCCCTTAAAGAGATGTTTACAAATTATGATAACACAATATATCAAGCTTCGATCATCACAGATAAATTACAGTTGCACAGTACAGTATATATAAAGATGCATGGCTCCTTTATACAATGCTTTCTAAAAAAACAAAAGTTTAATCAATACACTGGTATACAACACTGGAAAAAAAGTCTGTTTTAGCTTGTATCCTGTATGGTTTCATTGAAAGGAACATTTATTTTCCAAGAGTACTGAATATCACTTGTATGTACAGCTACATAACAACAGGGGTTAGACATAATCTTACTTACTCTAATGCTACCTTTGAACCTTTGATAATGTGGAAAGGAAAGTGTAATGTTAAGTACAATGTCATGTTAATGAGCGGAGTATTGCTGGGACACAGATCCCACAGTACATTACGTTCCTGTCAGGAAATAACTTACATTGCTTTGCATACGTTTAAGCCTGTAATGAAAACACAGTTCTTTGAAGTTAAATTAATATGACATTCATCAGGTATTCCGAAGGTCAAGGGTCAAATCTGTCTTGTCAAGCAGGTAAGGTAACAGGTCCTTCTTACCTGTACATTGGCTTCTAAATGTTAATTAAGTCCGGGTCAGGTAAATGTTTTATAGCTATCTGTGGACTCCAGTGATATAAGTGTACCACATCATCATCTGTTGACAACTAAACCGGAATGTTTATTGACAGAAAGGTTACAACAATTTAACGTAGTCGTCATCATCTATGATAAGGTATTTAAATAGAAGTTTCCTGTGTCAATGATCAGTTATTGTATTAATAGTTTAACGTTTCCAATGTCTTCATTAATTATGAAAAAGTTACCAGTGTCCATAATAAGTTATGTTCGTAAATATTTCTAGGATCTACGATTACTTGTTAAACCTAGAGGTTTCCATTGTCTTTGATAACCTATTTATAACCTATTTATAACCTATTCACGTCAAACTTACCAATGTCTAGGATTATTTACATAAAGGTTACCAGTTATTTAAATGGATGTTACAAGTGTCTATTATTAGTTAATTACGTAAAAGTTACGAGTAGCTTACCGAGATGTCATTTTTTCACCAATTAATTATTGCTTAAAGAAAAGAAAATTGTCATCAGTGATGTGCAATTTAGCAATCGAAAGTGTGTTTGTTATGGATTTTAGTGTTTATTATAATCTCTTAACCCTGTGAAAACTTCACTTTTGGTCTTTAAGGAGGAAGGAAAGGCAGGTGTGGAGAGACAAAAAGGTCAGAGAGACTATTCAAATGGGAATTATGTTTGAAAATATTCGGAAACAAACAAAACGAATAATGACAGAGTTTTATGGGTGTTTTTTTTATTGTGACAACACCTAATTATATTGTGTTGAAGGAGGAAGTGCTGTGGACAAAACCTGACAGGTTTATTACATGTGGGTCACTAATGCTGCGAGTCCTTGAACTGAAATAGAAACAAACATGTGCTGTAATTTGAACATTAAAACACAAACTAAGTTTTTCTTCCAATTTGTGTGCATTATTTGATTAACTTTCCTGGACATTCATTCTTATGTGAACAAAAAGTTCCTATTTAGACACTGCTGGTAGGTGTTATCTTTCCATTACAGATGTATCAATTTAACAATAATGGTGATTACTTTTGCTGCATGCTGAGAGTTGTCTTCCCTTGATTTATAATAAGTAGATATCTGTTCATGTTTCAATAAGTACCAGAATTTTTGCTGATATAGTTTGACCAAAATTAGTAATCTATCCACATATGCAATATGAGAGTAATTACATGTATCTGCCGAAAATTGCCTGTGTTACTGGATCTGGTGAATTTTGTCTGAGATATCAGAGTTGTCTCCCTACTGTCTGCACTTCAGTATTACAGTGATTTTCCCATAATTAGACGAGGCTTTACTCCGTGCCCGGTAGTGAAATGGCTGGACATGACGCTGACAGTATCGTTTTATATCTTGTCTGTAATTACAAACAAATTAACAGAAAATCCCTGTCAAATGAAATCTGTATTTATCGATGTTTTCTTCCCTGCAAATTGATCTCATAATTCTTGTATGAATAGCAAAGATAATTCTCAAATTATGGTCTTTTCCTGTAGCCATGACAACTTGTACTTGACCGATGGTCAATCACTGGTAGTAAACCTATTCCATGATTCATAATTAAAGAAAAATAAAAAAGAGTAAAGAGGATAAGCTGTTAGTTGAGTGGGGTAGGACCAACAGGGTTCCAGTTTTAATCACCTTGTAATGAGTTGTCCACTGTGGAGGCTCTGGTGGCGTGTACTTAGTCCAGAGCAGTGCATGATGGGATAGTGTGTAATGTGAAGTGCATCGTGAGGTATTTGTGGTGCAGCTTATTTCCCATGGTCTGCGGAAACATGGTTAATTGCCCTGCATCCTCGTAGATTGTTACATGGCTTCCTATGCCGTTAATGACTGCAGGTAGATAGATTAAAGATACGCAATCCCACCGATTTATAGGCCATCCCAGATTTGGGCAAATAATTAAGTAGTTGAACTGCTGCTCAAAGAGGCTTACTGGTACAATCTATTGATAATCAGTTTTTAGGCTAAGTATTCAAAAAAAAAAATTATTTCAGTTAAAATAAAAATATATTTGTTAATTTTTATATTCTGGTGATATTTTTTCCACATACAAGCTGTACATGTCCAGTGGGACTGGTATATGTCACAGTGACAATCCTTAGGAACGGATCCCAATAACGCCTTGTTATACTTAACTGAGAATTATATGAAATCATACCATTTAAGGAAGTACAGTTCACACGACAGACTTCCCGCACTGTGGTGCGTTTCTAAGTGTATGTAAGTGATGAAGATGGAGCACTTCCTGTATCAGCATCAGTACCTACATGTTACGCTGGCTGGGAATGGCTGACATTGTAGCTATAGTAGCACCTTACTGAACTGTCAGTGTGTATCATAGCCTATATTTCTAAGTGACAATAACACATGGTTTGTAGCACTATTTTAGGGATAAAAAGTCTCCACTGGCTACTTATCAGCATCATTAGGCATCACCAGCATCTACAGGTAGACATCATCTACAGGTAGACATCATCTACAGGTACATCTACAGGTAGACATCATCTACAGGTACATCTACAGGTAGACATCATCTACAGGTAGAATATATCATTGAAATTAAAGTTTGTAAAATGTTTAACATCAGACTCATTATACATCAAACTCATGAAACATTAAACTTATTAGACAGTAGAGTCATTTAACACTATTAAACATCTCACTCATTAGAAAAGTAACACAGAAGAATGCCCATTGGAACTCAGGTAGGATTGTCTAATATCATAATCTGTAATATAATGAGATGTTAACTCACATATAAAAATCAGCGGACTTTGACATAAACAAAACATAATACTTCATCAAGGACTTTGTTAGGACAATATCAAGATGACTGTTAAGAAAGATCGTAATTGTAAATAAAATAAGTTAAATCGTTGAAAGTTTTGAAAACTCAATTTATATAGTTTATCTTCTGAACGTCAGTCAAACTTTTTGTCTGGTGTTAGTTAACAGTAGAAGGTAAGGAGTGACGATGTCCACTCCGTAATAAATTGTAGAATATCCAAAACTGTTTCTGTGTGATCAAGTGACCGTGTCTCGACCTAGCATCCAAAGTATATAATTTGAATTTAGTTAAAAGGTGTAAAACAGTTTGAACCAAATACTGTCCTATAATTGTCCTGACAACCTGTCACCGTGGGGATACAACTACAAAGTATGACCCTAGCGTGGAACTGTCTTCAAGTTTTAACGTGGACCTGTGCTTATTAGGGGCGTGAGGCGACAGAGCGCATCCCCAAAGTGTTAATTTACCGACAATTAACCCCATACACTGTTATTTGGGCGGTTGATTTCTCGATATTTTTGTGTGACAGCCATCGGTGATTAACTAGGGTTGTTTATAATGGTGATCACAGTGGAGGTAGAATCTACATCCTCTAGCGGGTCAGCAGGTGCACGATTACCAGGAAAATCCATAAACGTTCTGATGGAGAGCGTCAATGGTTGCTGGACATTTTGGTATTATAGGGTACTCATGATCTGGAGGTGGATTAAACCAGGAACTATTCCCTGGTCAGGTGTCATTATCATTTCCCGTCCTTTAAGATTTCAGATTTAGTATTTTTTGCATCACTTCCATATTATGATAATATTTTCTTCTTTATCATTAAGATGACTAGTGTTTTGATAATTTCAATCTAGGTCTGTCTTTTCTGTCTGCTTTGGACACAAAATGTTCAGTGTTAGATACATACCAGTATGTGAACATGTGAAGTGTTATTATAATTTTAATTGCAAACACATTCTTGCACTTAATATATAATTAAATTAAATTATATTACTTATTTAAATAAGCTCTGAGTTTAACATGCTAATTTTTTTTAATGTAATTTTAATAAAATTATTTCATACTATCTGGGGCGATATTTATATCAACAAAACACTTTGTTACCTTCACAATTTTATCGCAAATTTTCAAAATCAGTGTCAAACTTTTTTAAAATGTTCAAATGTTTTCTGTTTTTCGTCTTCAGGCTGTTATTTGGAAACCTTACATATGCAATTTTTAGTCATGAATGTGAATAATTTGAAAATATTAAAGTTGAAACTGTGGAATAATATTCTCCCGAAGCTGAGCAGGCCCTGAGGGCGTGTTTCTGGGTGCTAGTGACATTTACAGGCCTGTCTGCATACCTGATAAAACACCCCACCATTTATAGCCCTGACAATTTACCATGTCCACTTCCAGACTAGTACTTTATGTAAGAAATAAAAACTGTACACTTATGACCTAAAAAACAAGGGTGGTTCCTGTCTGGTTCCTGAGCTAGGTACATCACATAGTTTTATTTAAACAGATTATCACGCCAAATGAACATTGACTTGATTTTTCCTTAAAAAACTGTTGAAAAAGTTTAAAAAATCACAATATAAAGACTAGGTATGTTAAATTAAAAGCCTCTCAGAGTTTCTTGTTTTAAGATCTAGCCTTCCTGTATCTATGTAAGCCCACAATGGGTATTACTTAATACATCTTCATACTATGCTCCAAGTAAAATACTGTTTTCATGTTTTGATGTTTAAGACTATTGTTTGGAATTAAAAAAATATTTGTTTATCTAAATAGATTAATTTTAAACTGAAATAAGTTCCTTTTTATATGCCCGTCGAAGACGGTACGTATTATGTTTTCACGCAGGCGGGCGGGCACACATTAGTTTCCGCTCAATAACTTGAGTAATTTTGAATGGATTCATTTCAAACTTAATAGGAAGGTTCATTGCCATGAAAGCTCGGACAAGTTCGATAACCAAAATTATTTGCCAGTTATTATTGATTAGATTTAGGGTATTATTTATTGTCTATGGGAAGTGTAATTTTATCACTTATTTTGCAGTAGAATATGAATATTTCTTTCAGTTTTCAAAATTTATAGGTCAGTATTTTCTCACCTGCTGTTTCTATATATTCTTTATTTCCTATACATTTACCTGTAAATCTTATCATAAGCTACATATATAATCAACTTATAAAATATACAGGTGGGCTAGATCTAGGGTAGCATACCTATCTGAGGAGAAATCTCCCGTCTAGTATCTGGTAGATATCAGTGTTTGTACAGGGTCTCAACAGATTATTCTCCGTAGATTCTGTTTCGTAAATACTAAGTCTGCTATTTACTTAGAAGATATTTCAATTATATTTGTACAAAATATTACACATCTGTGGAGTGCATTTTGGCTGATGTTTTCTTTTTCTTTTCACTTTTTATAGAGTGAAATAAATAATTAGATTATTGTATGAAATTGTAGGATGGTGTGTTATTTATTTAAAGAATAAATGAATTAGACTGACATCAATTCTAAGCAAAAACCATGTACAGTATGAATTTATAAAAAAATTCAACACTTATTATTTTGAGGTATGATGTGGACATTAAGCATACTGAGCTGGGTATATTTATTATATATTCCAAGCTGCAGTCGAAGCTGACAAGACACACGATGACTTTTTGACGATCTCCATTAACTGTACCAGTCGCTGTGTGATTCCAGCCTAGAATCGTTCCTAATTTCAGTGACCTTTTTTTTCAAATGAAACAATTGTTGGCATATCTGAGAATATATTGAGGGTTATTTTTTCACAAACCAATTCATGTCAAAATGTGTCACTTCCACTGCGTAGGTATATAACTGTACATTGCCGTCCCCTGTGTGAGTACGAGTTACCACCTACTACCAGCCCACAGATCCACGATTGTTTTGCTCTGTTAGTCTGTTTATTTGTTTGTCATGTAAATTTCCTCTTATCAGATTTTAAACTTCCTCTTAATTTGTTGGGGTTTATTTTAGAAACATCCACATTGTATGGGTACAGTAGGCAGGAATACAGGACAAATGCATTGGCAGCCACTCAAATCACTGACTGGGTCGTCAACAGCAACGAGAAACTTCAACAAATGAGAATTCATTTGATATATTTTTGGTATTTTACAGTGCTGTGTATATTACATATTAATTTTAGTGATAATTACTATTCAGAAATTTGCATTTTTTTATGTATAAAAAGTTGAAATATTTACATAAGCCAACATATGTTTTATTTGACTTTTAAGTCCTGTTGTACAGTTAAACATCTCGGGGAATAACAAACTGATTATCACATGTAACACATTGTTGCCAATTCTTTTTTGTGTGAAAAGTTTTTAATGAATAAGGGTCCCCTTGATTAGTTGATGGATTAACTGGTTTGTGTGAACTTAAGAAAGGTTATTGGTGTTTGTAGAAATGTCCTATTCTGGGTTGAATAACGAGTTGGATAGTCTGCAGTATACATCCTAGGAGGTGGTGAACTTGTACAATACCTGTATGAAGTTCCTCACACTGCAAACAAGCCAAACACCCGAGACAATGTGGGCCGCCCCTCGACTTTGTTGGCCATTGTTGTGTGGAGGTGTTGTGGGGGCGCGCCTCACAGGGGACAGACAGGGGTGTGTGGCCACATTCCCTTGGCCCCGCCCCCTCCTTAACGTCCAGGAGACGGCACACTATTTTGTTGTGGCCCGAGCTGTTTTGTGCCGAGTGAAAAAGGATTTTCTTAAAGTAAATCACAGCAGAATAGTTTTGTCTCAAATTGTTCCTTCTAATAAAAGGCATTTTCTTGTGCTACATATATATATATACCTGTATATAACTGACTGTTGTTAGTCATAAGTTTTCAACAATATTTTTATTTTATAATTGTAAGTTTGTTGAGGCTTGGCTGATTGTACCCTGTTTATCTATCTGAAATTGTCTTTGTATTTTTGTGTATTAGAATAATGTGGTCTATTTTTGTGTATTAGAATAATGTGGTCTAACGTTTATCTGATATTTATAAACATCTACATTTTCCTATGTTCAGAACCAAGTAAATTTATTGATTCAATGCATTATACATATTAATACAAAACAGTTAGTTGTGATGGTTGTTTTAGATCCTCAATTTTTGTTAGCTTTCATAATTAACTGTAGTGATACAGCCCCATTAGTAAGATTATAACTTTGACACAGCAGCTGTTCTGTAAAAACAAGTTTTTAAGTTCAAGTGAAATCAAATAATTTGAATCTGAAACATAAAGCACTGTTTTAAACAGGAATTAAACGGATGTTCAATCAGGGTTGGAAATCTCTTTAAAGTTGGTGAAATCCACTTTTACAGCGTGGCAGATTTGTGTAGATGTGAATCCTGGAGCCCTATCCAATGTTTTACGCTTGTTATGTCTATCAGAATCAATTGGAGTGGGAAATTATCCACTTACAGTCTCCTTACACACCAAAGTACTGAGGAAATTACCCACGCCTTGTTCAGCTCGGCTCCCGCTACACAAGGCCCAACATTTGAAGTCACTACCATCTGCAATCTAGCATAGATGTTACGGTTGCAAAGCCTTGCGCCACTTATAGCAATAATCCAGCGCCGATTACAAACGGAAGCTGACTGTCTAGATTTATCAACACTCTTCGATGTTTATGCTTGGTTGTGACATCTACAGGCCGAGCAATGAATTCCCGTCCTGTTTTTATGGTTAATTTGGCAGCGGGCTACTCTAGTGATACTCAGTGTTTACATTGCCAGGGTTCTTTAACTTGCATTATATGTTAACCCTTGTAATGTTTATATTTCAAGTCTTGGTAAATTTATACATAATCATAGACAGCTACCCACAGGACTGTTTATACAATCTTATATGTAGTAAAAGTGCCTTTTTTATGCATGGTATTTAAATACTTAAAATCTCCTTATCACTTAATTTCTAAACAATTAAACTCCAAAGAACCGATTAGTTGTAGAATTTACATTTATAAGGAGGCGCTGAGAGTGTTCAACAACGGCCAGAGTGTGCACACTGATTACTAGGTAAACAAAGATCTGATTTATAATTTGTAATAAAATTGTATACATTAAGAAAAAGTTCATGTGATATTAATTTGGGTAACTTAAAGATTAAGAGTGTGATCAGGATTCACAGGATTTTTGTTTTAATTACTGATTTAGATGTGGAGTATATAAATTCATGTACTAAGTTTGTTAATTACAAATTGTGATGTGGAGTATAAATTCCTGTATTTAATTTAATGTAGATTGAAATAAGAAGTATAACTCCTGAATTTTGTAAATTGAAGATTCCGATGCAGAGTATAAATTCTTGTATTTACTTTGTTAATTATAGATTGAGATGGGGAGTATAAATTGTTGTATTTAGTTTGTTAATTATAGATTGAGATGGGGAGTATAAATTCCTGTATTTAGTTTGTTAATTATAGATTGAGATGGGGAGTATAAAGTCCTGGGGTTGATGAGTTATTAATAGATGTTGGAAGACATAGTTAATTTAATGACAGTCTGTCTGGGCAGGTTTAGTTAACAAATATGGATAATGGTTTCAATTGATAACAAAATATTTTCATCCTAAATTTCCAACAAACGTTCAATTTAGCCCTAAAACCAAAGCGTCAATTGTGATTGGGGTCTGTGAGGAAGGGCCGTGTGTCCCCTTATGTTTTTTTTCCAAATGTGATAAATGAGTTTTCGGGATGTGACTCACTGTCCTGCCAACGATAACAAAGCTAAGATGGATTGCAATATGATGTGTGGATAAAAACGATATTTAAATAATTAAGTGAAAACATCTTGCATCAGAAATAATTTTCCGAAATAAATAAATTGTTATTTATGAAATTTTCCTATATTCTTTCGTGTTTTCTCTAACTGTTTTAAGCACAGAACAGTTTTTGGATATCAAAATTCATCCTCTTTGTAGCAATGATTATAAAAATATTTGGAAATACAAATTTCTTCAAAAGGACAAAATCGTTTTTGTTGTTCTTCAAACTTAATTTGTTGAAATTTTAAAGTCTCAGATGAAATTTCTGTGACTATACATGTACAGTGTGTTGTACGGAAGGTTTCCCATTGTGAACAGTGGTGACTATACATGTACAGTGCATTGTACGGAAGGTTTCCCATTGTGAACAGTGGTGACTATACATGTACAGTGCATTGTACGGAAGGTTTCCCATTGTAAACAGTGGTGACTATACATGTACAGTGCATTGTACGGAAGGTTTCCCATTGTGAACAGTGGTGACTATACATGTACAGTGCATTGTACGGAAGGTTTCCCATTGTAAACAGTGGTGACTATACATGTACAGTGCATTGTACGGAAGGTTTCCCATTGTGAACAGTGGTGACTATACATGTACA
>JAUMHH010040013.1:0-10032 GCA_032359455.1 Chlamys rubida
CCAACAAGAGTGATTAATATAAGTTGAAATAACTTGTTTCATAATTGTTGTAAAATAAATAAAGTTTATATTTTATAACAGACTAAGATAGACTTCAGACATGCTTGTGACAGTATTGATTTACATTTCGACAGGAAAGCATGGCTACTCTGTCGGATATCGATGTGTCAGTCCCTATTTGAAACTGGCATGTACTTGGCATGTTACATTTAATGAGGACGATTTCATCTCAATTATCCTAATCTCCTCTATATAAGAGTGCATTTGCCATCATTAACAGGACTACAATTCCAAGCTAGGATATGGAAACAGATACACAGAGAAGGATAGTAATTGATCTGGATAAACAGGATTATCTTACAACAACTGAAAAACTGAAAAACTGACAATATTGGAAATGTATAGCTTCCTATTCGAAGTAATTTAAGAGAAATATGACTGCTGGTTCGTCGTTTTTGGTTGCTCATTATTAACTTTTTATATGAATTTTTAGACGAAACATTGCGTGCTTTGTGGTGCTATCTTCGCTGGAAAATTTATTTTAAGAAAGTTATCAAAACTATGTACATATATTGCAGATCACTTCGCAAAAACATATTCTCGCCAATATGTCTGAGTTGAAATCATTATCATGCTAACAAGTATTCGCAAAAATAAGTGATTCACAGTTAATTGGAAAATGTTACATGCAATGTATTAATGCAAACGATTTCGAAAACTCCGACGCAAAATTGGGGAGGTGATATAAAAAGAATCGTTGCCCTGTGTGTTTATTTGTTAAAATTGCGAAACAAACATCGAAAACTTTAATTTTTAAAACATTGCTTCTTCCAAGATTGTACTAGTGATACGCATCGCTTTAATATCTTTAGAATCGCCAGATCAAATTTGATGCTAAGTCAATTCAAACCGCGTAACATTATGTTACAGTATTTACTGCAGTTAAACATGCTGTATTCAATTCAAATCGCATTCATATTGGCTATGAATGTCATGGCTTAACTATTGACATTGATATTTTGACAATAATAATAATAATAATAATACTTATTCGAGGTTCTTATATACCGCTTTATCACAACCTAGTTCGTAGGTCGTCTCAAAGCGGTTCACAAATTATAACCCGTGGTTATAGGGCTTTTGCAACCAGGCAATATAATTCTCAACTCCCTAGGGAGCTTACAGCCGGTGCTGCCATTTCGGCGCTCACAATCTAATTATATACATCTCCGATGCCTAAATGATTTTTTTTGAAAGGGTGCCAACTATCGGGAAAACAATGAAATGGTCCATTAACTGCGATATCGCGATTATGCAGATTTTTGTTTTGGTTTACATAAACATTGACTGAAATGGTATTGAAAACTTTTTGAACATCTTTGTTTATTATATGCCTCGAGAATGTGCATGGTTTTGCATACATTTATATCCATTTACGATTTATGCCTTGATAGATGACAGAAAAAGGAAACGAGAATAATCTTTTACTTTCACTACTGATTATTAATGCGGTAAAAGAGACCAGCATCAACAAGGCAGTCTTGTTTCGCGCATTTGTTCCGCGCCAGTGTTATGTAACAACGGTGACAACAGATGTCACAGACAGATATTGTAATGAGAATTACAACAAAGGATTATTCAGTAGTCATTACACAAAACATGAACGAACACATCACTTTTACGAAGGTTTTCATAAAACCATTGTTGAGCTTTTAATTCATAGCTAATACAGGAATTTTGAAGTCAGAGTCAATGCTTAATTTAGAAGACGAGGTCAATGGTGCACTCACAAGTCACATTTAATACTGAACTAACAAGTCACATTTAATTCTGAACTTACAAATTATAATTACTGCTGAACTTACAAGATATAATTAATGATGCACTAACAAGTCACATTCAATGCCGAACTTCGTACTATAATTACTAATGAACTTACAAGATATAATTAATGTGCACGAACAAGTCACATTTAATTCTGAACTTACACATTATAATTACTGATGAACTTACAAGATACAATCAATGTTGCACTATCAAGTCACATTCAATACTAAACTTCGTACTATAATTACTGTTGCGCTAACAAGTCACATTCAATACTGAATTTACAAGTCACAGCCAATGCTTGATATACGAGTCACAGTCAATGATGAATTAACAAGTCACAATGCATTCTGTATATTTTAAGTTATTGTCAATTCTGAACTTATAAGTGACAACGAAAGCTGAATTTACATGTCACAGTGAATGCGCTGCGCTTTCCATCTACAGTTCGTGCTGACTTAACAAGATACAGTAATTCTCAAGTTCTCAAGCTACGATCAATGCTGGATTTTCAACGAATAGCTTACACTTAACTTACAAATAATACGCAATTCTGAAATACATATTCACTGTCAAGGTTGCATTGACAATGGCTACCAAGACAAAGATGGACTTTCAACTCGTTGCCAATGCGCTGTACCCAATATGCATAGCCAAGTCTGAACTACCAATGCAAAGCTAACGCTAAGCTTATAAGTCAATCCCATTGATACTGTACATAGCCGACACTGACCTAACAGGACACAACCAATGATGAACTTAACATGAAATAACATTCCATTCCCAAGCCAGTGAGGATCTTGATTTCGCTTCTTTCGGAAAGTTACGCGACATAGGATACATACTTACACGATATGCTATAAATAGTAACTTCTATAAATACACCACTTACAGCTGCAGTAACTCACGATTCTATCTACTGTTCGACTTTGTTGTAATTTAATTTCCGATATGTTCCAATTGATCTAGGCTAGATAATCGCAGACACCTGACTTTAATTCCGATTTCACAACTATGTATCTATTTCTTGAATTTGAATTGGCAAAAAAATCGCTTACGAAAAGTACGCGTCGTATAGTAACTTTATATCCTGCTGAGTCATTCTGTCAACATACACATTGCTTATGTCTGAGAGCACCAATCAGTCATATTGGCGCTGATACAGACTAGACAGTGGTTACTATAGGCAAACCTAAGCTACGTTCCGGTCCACAAGTGGAATCATACCATAGGATACAGTTGATAAAGCTATGACCGGAACAGGCAGACATTCACTAAACTAAACTACTACAACGTTACACTGGTGGTCTGACACTTTCTACTACTTATGATCTAGACCTGAGAGTGATGAGGTCATACTGTTACTTTGTTCTACTGGTGGGCTTGCTTTCGCTACTACTTATGATTTAGACCTGAGAGTGATGACATCAGACTGTTACTACGTTCAACTGGTGGTCTGACACTCCCTACTACTTACGATGTAGACCTGAGAGTGATCACGCAAGACTGCATCTACGATCCACTGGTGGTCTTACACTCCCTACTACTTACGATGTAGACCTGAGAGTGATCACGTAAGACTGCTTCTACGACCCACTGGTGGTCTTACACTCCCTACTACTCACGATGTAGACCTGAGAGTGATCACGCAAGACTGCTTCTACGATCCACTGGTGGTCTTACACTTTATACTACTCACGATGTAGACCTGAGAGTGATCACGCAAGACTGCTTCTACGACCCACTGGTGGTCTTACACTCCCTACTACTTACGATGCAGACCTGAGAGTGATCACGCAAGACTGCCTCTACGATCCACTGGTGGTCTTACACTGTATACTACTTACGATGTAGACCTGAAAGTAGTTTTAGCAGACAGATTTCCAATACGCTCCGTCTTATGTGCTATACTACAAACCTGGGTCCGTCTCAACGCAAACGTACACAAACCATTTGGTATGATTAACCTCTGAAACGCAATTTATAATTGCCAAATAACGGGCTCAGACGTAGATGTATTTGTTTGCGGAGGAGTGATGGTCTGTGACAGTTACTATGATCTATGTTTACCTGTACAGAGCCCGGATGGTATTTGCTCAGCGTTGGATGCAGGCGTAGTACAGTGTAACAAGTAACATTTTGTCAGGCAGTACCCTTTTTCTGAATCGAGAAATAATCTGGAATGACGATTCTTCCACCGATATATTTTGGGGGTAAATCGATAATTCATTTTCAAATAGAATTTCACTTCTAATGACACATTTACATTGGTTTGGTTTGGTTTAATTTTGTTTTACGTCCTATTAACAGCTAAGGTAATTTACATTGGTCTACAATAGACAATGGTTTCGGCAGAGTCACGTACATGACAGCCCGATGGTAGTTCCTCACCCTCCAATTCTAGTGATCACCACTCAATAAAATGTATCAATTCAGACGTTATAACGGCGAGTTTACAAGGATTGCTTATCTTTATACATTTCACTGAACATGAACTTTGTACTGGAAAACCCGACACATAACAAAATGTTCCTATATGTTTATCGAAACGCACAAAATCCGAATTGGACAAAACAATAATTGGGTTACTCTACAGCAAAAGACGATGGTTAATTGGTGTGACTTCATCAGATAATTATATAGTTCACATATATACCTCTATCAGTTTGATGAAATACTGAATTGATAACTCTAAACGAACCAGAACTGACTTAACATTATCATATTGTATTAATGGTAAATATTGTGTCTTGTAAATAACATATAGAACATAGGTAGCATACAACGGCACATTAACAGATAGCATTGGCTAAGGTAGAAACTCGAAATCTGCGATTGATTATTTTTATGACATTTTATCCTCAAGGTTTAGAGAAATTAAATAAACCCAAATACGTTGAATTGTAATATATATTGTATGCTGTATACTGATGCAAAGCTCATGTTTGGTTTATTCAAAACTACTCGGGACCTAAGGTCAGGTGCCAATTAAACGGCCATATTATCAAGAATAAACTCCAGCATTTAAAGTCAAGAGTTTCAATTTGTTCAGCATTTATTCTGATCTTTACAAAAAATGTCGATCATCCGCCGTCATTATTATAAATCAAGAAGTTCATCCGCTGTGTGTTTCAGGTTATGCAACCTTTATGTTAATACATTTATGCAGCACTAATAAGGTTCATTTTAAAATGCTACATATTCTAAAACATGCCCGAAATATTTCAAGGAAACAATGTATTTGTGCGGTAAAAGTACTCCATGTTTTGCATATAAATCTTTCAACTGTAATTCGCTAAGATTACTTTTTCATTGAGGGTATTTTCTGTTATTTACATATTTCCACGAGAATATTCGTGTTGTTAAGAGGATTACAATTCAGAATGTGATCATATAAAAATAACACAAAAAACATACTCCAGTCGTTTCTCCCTTTGCGAGTTGAAATGATCGCCTGTATTTATTTTGATAGAACACTCGCGGATATAAATACAAGCTAAAACAGATTGAATTCAAGTGTTATAGTATGTGTACTTACTTGTTATGTCGATACGATCCATAATGGGACAGTCTATTATGGTGTACTGACCACCAGGGGTAGCCGGCCAGCACGACAATCCGTCCCACTGCATGTCACAATAGATTCGTCCGGCATCTGTAACAAAGGAAACGGGGAAATGACATTAACACGCACGAATACTTTTATGATATAACTACACTGTTATCATTTTAGATTGTGACGTCGCAAATAGGACAACTTGATGACGTCATTTACTTGGTACCATCACCAACATTGTTCGGAGACAAAGTATCGTGGTTTAGATTCCATGTCATTCTGAAAAAATGTCCTTTTCACGGAAATATTTGCAACAGATCTGGGTTACTGTATGACATAAAATCTTCGTTGTGTATAAATATTCATGGTTTTCGTGCTTGCTATGGAACCACGAAAATAAATACAACGAATATGAATGATATACGTGTCTACTATTTGTTAATATGGGATATCCACGAAAGTTTGTACCACGAAACGATCTAAATAGCTTCAAACCACTAAAGAAAGTACCAAAGAACATTTCGTCTTATACAGTATACGATCGACGGAAAGTTACATTCGTTTTCATTTTATTTGTGATTAATGTACCTTGTCAAGACTGTTGTTTTATTAAGCTCTACAGAGGGACGTTAAAATGGGTACTCTGGTTTCCCCCTACATTAAAACCCCTGCACTCTTCCATCCGGGCCAACACAAGCGTTTATGTTAGCTGATAGAACTTGCTTCGCTATTGTTGTAAAATAGGAAAAGTTTTTATTTAAGCACCACATTTAAAAATATAGAATCGATCAATTGTTAAATATTTAAAAGAAAAGATGAAATTTGTCTTCGGTGGATTATTCCAATGTTAATGAGATTCGAAGAAATGAACGCTGCATTTTGTGTAATTGTCATTTATTATATTTGGGTGTAGAACCACTGTATCCGATCTTAATCAACAAAGGAATAACTTAGAATTCACATGATAAGCACAATATTTGTAGTTTTAAGTAAGTATTCTCTAGTGTGGTGTCATGGCATAAGATGATATGTTTCGAATTTGGTACTTGTTTAGATGGAAATAACATTTTTTCTCCGAAGTTTTAGAATCATTATTCATTAATAAACATATTGTGCACAAATATTCGAACATTTGCTACCTTAATTTTCTTTTCCAGTTCCTTAAGTCTGCAGATATGAAAATTACATTAATATTGGTTCAAACGGCCAATTTTATCTAGCACTGGATACTAAAACATATCTGTAACCAATAATCTACTGGAACCACAAACTGACTAATACATTCATACGATCGTGCATTTTTATATTCGGGTAATTTTCAATATTTAAAAATTACTTTCATATTTACAGGGCATATACATTAAAAGTATGAATGATATATGTCCTTCTGTTCCACAAATAGAGTAAGGATATTTAACAATAATATCAGAAAAACATGGCACGTTTGTCTTAACTAAGTAGTTTTTTACCCATGGCCCACCACATGTTCTAGATATGAGGATCAGCTGCCCGACCACTTGATTTGTCCCTCATTAAGACGCCCCACCAACAAGGGTGATTAACATAAGTTGAAATAACTGGTTTAATAATAATTGTAAAATAAAAAAGTGTATATGATCTAGATATCCCTTTACGAAAAGTAACATGGAAAAACATGTGCTCTTTTATTATCAAGAGTACTTTAGACTGATTGTAGTAAAACAGATAAAAAATAACGTTTCACACATAAATCATCGAGAGAGGACCTATCATAAAAGGATTGAAATATTATGTGATTTCTTGGCAATTACTTTAAAAAGAAATAACACACCACGATAGTATTTCAACAAATGTGCAATAAATTTCAACATAGTTTGTAATTATCTAAATGTTGAAATCCAGATACACTTCAATGTCAGAAACAATCACTTTGAGGAGTTTAAGTGGTGATAGAACAATAATTAAAAACAAAGA
This sequence comes from Chlamys rubida, assembly GCA_032359455.1. Taxonomy (NCBI): domain Eukaryota; kingdom Metazoa; phylum Mollusca; class Bivalvia; order Pectinida; family Pectinidae; genus Chlamys; species Chlamys rubida. Next base: position 7,337 of record JAUMHH010040013.1, read on the forward strand.
GTTACGTGATTTTAGAAACAATTATAAAATGATGAAGGAGATAGGATTGCATTGCGTTTTAGCATTATTAATGATTTAAAAGGAGACATGGCAGAAAACGGGTAAAGAGACGGCGTGTCTAGGGAACCCCAAATCTACGGGCCCTGAAAATGACTCAATCGACACCTACAATCGCGCAGTTAACCTGGACTATTTCCTAGAGCCGCACTCATAACTTTCTAAGTTTGTTTTCTTTTTACGTTTAGCGTTGAGTAATTTAGAACGGGTATATCATGTGATTCACATATATCACTGGTGCTGTGAACGTTTGACAGATTTGAGTTGTATGGAATTTGAGCCTTTGGTTACAGTGAAAATCCGACGATAGTTTGTACGTTTCAGGTTTGCCAACACATATAATTAATAGTATTGACTGAAAATAAAAAAACTTTGAAAGATGTCATAACGTAGTGTCATATTACCAGATGCAAATTCCTGTTATATAGATATACCTATGTTTGCAATATGGGATTGATCGTTTTCCATCAAGCAAGTGATTTAAATATCTTCACATGTGTACAGGTATGTCATTAATTTCATTGTATATGTTGTATAATGTTTTTTCTCTATAGGATAAAGGATGCATTTACAAAGTAGCTGCTATAAATCGACTGATGATTGTTTATCATTTTTTTTAACTCGAGTTATCTTATTTTCAAATTTCAATTGTGGCAACTATGAAAAACATCTGTCATGAGTCATGGAATATTTTTCTAACAAATAGCACATTAAACGTCTGTTTTCGTCGTTTTTAACTACACCATTATGGAACTATTCCCTTTCGGGAGGCCTCTATCTTTTGCGTCGAGCATTTGTGTTTGCCGTCATGATGAAACATTTGCAGGCTATTGTAAAATTATGTTATTGTAAAATCATATATTATATGTAATATTGTAATAAAATTTGGTAAATTTATTAAAACGAACAAGCAATTGACGTAGGTCTCTTAAAAGTGCAAAAAACATAGTCTGGTCTTTTCTGTTGAGCGTCTTCTAACCTAGGAACAACCGAGGTCGTTTGACGACTGTTGCTGTTAAGAAACACCACCGAAATGAAAGACGGGTGGCCTATGCAAGAGAAAAGATAAAGAATAGCGGTCCAAGGTGCTCCAATTTGGGCTTATATTCTTCAATATCCTTCATGCATTAGACAAAGAGAAAACCCTCGATCCCTCCATTCCAAGGGACCCATTTCAGACACCTCTTATGATAATACGCAGTTGAATACAGCATGTTCTGTTCTTCCTCGAACCGGTGCGTTTGCAAGCATATTCCACAGTTTGGTTGGTACAGTAGTTAGCAAGTTTGTAATGCAAATACATTGATAAATACTTATGGTTAAATATCACGAAAAGGTGTCATCTGATTTAATTCATTTCCAAATTAGTTGAACCGCTTTCCAAATACTTGTTGGTTTTTCAATCTTTTAGCGATATAATTTGAAAAAGAAATTTGATGTAATCGACCTGTTGTATCAAAGCGACCACTCAACATTTTATTATTTGGAAATCGACCATATTTATGCACATCGAATGTCATGAATATTCAAAGCAATCACTGCACATTTCGAGCTGACTCAATCACCTAGTTACAGCTACAGAGACCCCCGGATCAATTCTTATGAATAAATATGGAATTTGTTGGTAAAATATTTTCAGCCAGAACAAAGGGCATTATCATTTTAAGTATCTTTTATTGTTTTGAATTAAATACGGGCGTCAATGTGAATGATAATAAATAACGATTTTGTGATGAAAGCCCTAATCAGAATGAGCACTATTACACCTGGTGATACTCACTACAGATGATGTGTAAATGTCAACGATTCATCACATCGTTTTCAGTTTTATTTGATTAGTTAATGCATTAAATATTGCATAAATCTATAAATGTTCGTTTGCAAAAGACATTGAATTTCCCCATTCGATCGTTTTGAAAGGGAGTAATAAATTACCACATTACTGTTATGACCTCACCGTTGTAGTCAAAGGCCGTTAGTTTGTTTTAAATATGCATGGGTCAACTATTGCTTTCTGGTTTTAAGAAGTTATTAGTATTTACAACTCAGCAATGCTTGAATATCAGAACTACATAAAATGTTTTTAACGAAAAAATATGAGAATACCCAGAGTATATCAAGGTTTTTAATTCGAACTTAAAATTGATTTACCGCGGGAAAAAATATGAACGTAGGAAAAATGTACACGAAGACCATTTCAATCATAACATAAGAAGTTATCATCATTTTTTATCGGCGACTTCTATGGAAAATGTCATGTTGTCAAAGATATATCATTGGAAGTGAAAACAACACCAAAAGTAATAAGTAAAGTCTCTATAAATATAAAAAGTGTCTATATTCATATTGCACAATTAACACGATTTTCTTTTTCAATAAGGCCATGATTGCGATCAGAGTTTCCTTTGATCCGCATTTTGCTAACCCCCGTTTTGTAGGAGGTGTATCCGTCAACATTTGACAATCATCACAGAGATCTACATGAAGGGACAAGAAGGTAAATACAGAATCAAATACGACTTACAAAATAAGAAGAACCAATTAAGCGCCCCATATAAACGAAAAACCGAGATATTTTATTGTTTAAAGTTGAGAATTCGAAACAAGAAATATCTGATGACTGATATTATTTCGTATCC